>JBBPMJ010000460.1:0-26388 GCA_038090255.1 Austroboletus niveus
AACTTAAAGAAAATTTACACTGCCCTCAATAGAATGTTGAAAGGGTGAGAGAAGCAGTTCACTGAAGCTGCATATGAGAACTTTAATTCTGGAACCATTGCTCTAGACAAAGCCACCTGAAGTGAATTCAAAAAGGAATTCTTAGAGATCTTCTTGGACAAGCACACTGCTGCTGATTCCTGACAAAAGCTACACCAAATCACAATGAAAGGGAAAGGACTAGATTCCCTTAACAAATTCAACACAGACTTCTGACTCCTTGTATCTAAAGCTGGAATCTCAGATCAAAATGCCCTGATCAAATGCTATATGAAGGGATTAGATCCTGATCTCACAGAACGGATTCTTGGGATGGAAAAAGAATCAGAATCATGGAAGGAATGGTCAGAAAAAGCTGCTGCCTTCACCTGGCAACAAGACTGGTGTAGAGTGCCAAGTTGCTCTAGGTTTATAAACAGGTCTGATTCATCATTCTATGGTTGTCCCCATTACTCTTAAAGTCATCTCTGTGAACTCTGATACCTTTGCACATCATCTGGGCGATATTCCTGCGCTCCGGCCGACTTTCCCGTGCCCTGAAGTACTCCGGCCCATATTCCTTGCACCAGTGCTGCTGCCCTGTACTTCGGCAGACCATTCTGATCAGTAGATAGCTTTTTGCACTGATGATTCCCGCACTCCAACCGATGTTTTCTCAGCACTGAAGCAGTGTTCCTGTGCCTCAGAGCAGTTTCTCGTGCCTCAGACTTTGTTCCTCAGTGCTCTTTCCTTATCACAGACACTTTAATTACCTTTCTCAGTGCTTTAGCTCATTTACACAGTCTCGAGAAATGCCCAGGACTATAAAAGAATGTGTTACACTCGACTACGTCGAGCGTAGGCCTGCAGTGATTCGAGGGCTTACTGTCGCTATACAGCTGACAGGACGAGGGGGCCTGACGAGGGGGTTTCTTGACAGGGAGGCTAAAGCCGGCATAGGACTAATGTCGGGTCAAAGGGGGGTCTGCTCAAGGGTCTTCCTTGGCAGAGGTTCTGGGGACTGTTGAGGACTGAGGGATCAACAGGTCTAAGGATGTTGCAGGACTAGTGACAGATCAAGGGTATGAAGGGAGCGTCCACTCAACAGTAGGATGAGGACTGGGGGACTCAAGAGCAACTCCAAGATACTAGGTAAATTGCAGGAGGTCTAAGATAAGGAATACATCAGAGTATCAAGGGTTTATATATGTGAGCCAAAGAGTTAAGGGTAGGTAAAGGAAGAAGGTGAGTCAGCGATGGAAAGCAATGGAATCATGAAGAAGCTGAGTCACTATGAAGTGGATGCGATGGCATCGGACAAGGGTTGGTAATACAGCTGTGGATAAGTCACACTAAATAAGTAAGCAGTAATGAGAAAGCAATGGCAAAAGAAAAGGACCCAAGTGGGGCTCGAACAGCGAGGGTCAAGGTCCTTTGGTATACACGATAAGTAATCGTAGGGAAAAGAAAAGAGGGGCCCAATGAATCATAACAGAATGTATCTAGCACTGTTGAGGGGACTTTTCCCCCTCCCAAATACCAAATATCACTATTCCATACCTCTTTTCCTACTTTCCGACTTCCCCGACCACTTTTTCCATTTTTCTGACTGACTGACTAACTGCCTGACTGCCTGAAACCACTTGGGACACCTTCTGCACCTTCAGACCACCCAAAAAGCCACTTGTCCACTCAGCCCTTCAACACAGACCCACTAGAAATCCCTTGGGACAAATCCCAAACCTTGCATTCACCTACCCAATACCCCTGGCTGTACCAGCTCAGCCAGGACTTGGTCTATTCACTGGATAAAAGACATTTGGAAAGAAAGGACAAACCATGGAAGAACCAACAACTGGGATCCAAATGCTATGGATATAGATGCCCTTCAAACCACTGCCTTAGGACAATGAATGCTCTTTCCTACTGAAAGAGCTCATCATATCAGGGAAAACAGGTGCTTCATCTGTCACAAGGTTGGATGTTCTACCAGGAATCATTCAAAGAAAGGAAATCCCCCACCTTGTCCCCCCAGGAACCCAGTCAGGGTCCAGATCATTGAAACTAAGAAGGAATCCATTGATGAATATGTGAAACAACTAGAAAAAAAGCAGGTAGATGAGAAAGAGGTACTTCAGGTACTCAAAGAATGTTTCGAAGATTCCAAAGAGGATGAAGAAACAGTTGCAAAAATCAACACCTTTCACATTGGAAATGTGATAAAAAGTTGAATGTTCCATCTCCTTCCTGCTAGCAAAGAAAATGTCATTCTAGGAATGAACTGGTTCAGGGAACAAAACCCAGACATAGACTGGGCAACAGGGAGAATAACCCCCCAACCACTGAATCAGAACCAGAAACAAACCCTAAAAGAGGACAAAGAGGATGATAGAAGGTATCTCATATGATATCTCCAGAAGGACCCTGATTTTGAAACCCATGCAGCATACTGCAAATGATATAAAACAGCCAAAGAATATATCTTGAAAACAATGCTGTCTACTAAACTAGAAATGAAGAAAAAGCAAAAGAAAAAGGAGTTACCCAGAGAATTTGAAGAATTTGAAGATGTGTTTGAAGAAAACCCGCCAAATGTCCTACCACCCTCACAAGCATATGACCATACAATCAAACTCAAGAAGACATTTATTCCAAAGAGAGTCAAAGCCTACCCCCTCTCTCTCCCTGAACAAGATGCATGTAAGAAGTTCATGAAAGAGAATCTGGTAAATGGACAGATCAAACCATTGCAATCCCCCCAAGCTGCACCATTCTTTTTTGTGGATAAAAAGGATGGAAAGCTCCAACCTTGTCAAAACTACAGGTATCTCAATGACCACACTGTAAAAAATGCCTACCCCCTACCAAACATCCAGTTCATCATCGAACAGATTGGCAACTTGACAATCTTCACCAAAATGGATATCCAATGGGGGTACCACAACATACAAATTGTATCCGAGGACTGATGGAAAGCAGCCTTCATCACCCCTTTTGGGCTATTTGAGCCAATAGTAATGTTCTTTGGATTATGCAACTCCCCTGCCACCTTCCAAGCATTCATGAATAATGCCTTTGGAGATTATCTCACAGAAGGGTGGTTAATCATCTATATGGATGATCTAGCCATCCATTCTTCAGACCCATCTGAGCATAAGGAAAGAACCATCAAAATCCTAGAATGACTTAGGCGTTTAGGACTCAGGTGCAAACTCCAGAAATGCACCTTCGACTCCCAAACCATGGATTATCTTGGCCTAACTGTCCAACCAGGAGAACTCACAATGGATACAACCAAACTCAGAGCCATAGAAGAATGGAAACCCTCTAGCTCAGTCAAAGCAGTAAGATCCTTCTTAGGATTCTGCAACTTCTATTGAAGATTCATTTCAAATTTTGCTCAAAGAGTTACCTCACTTAATAAACTTACTTGGAAAGATACCCCCTGGACTTGGGCTAAAAAATAACAACATGCCTTCAATGACATGAAACAAGTGTTTTTCACCTCTCCAGTTTTATAACAACCAGATCCAGAACATCCATATTTCATGATGACAGATGCATCACTCCTAGCCACTGGAGGAGTTCTCATGCAAAAGAATTCCAATGGTGATCTCCATCCATGTGCATACCAATCTACCACCCTGTCTAGTGCAGAACAAAACTATGACATATACAACAGAGAACTACTAGCCATTATCCATGCTCTTGAAGATTGGAGACACCATCTACTTGGGGCTTGACATGTGGTACAAATACTTACAGATCACAAAAATCTCACTTACTTCAGAGCCCCCCATCAACTGTCACAACACCATGCCTGATGGCAGATATTCTTACAAGACTCTGACCTTACATTCACTCATGTACCAGGAACATACATGGGTCCTGTCGATGCCCTCTCCAGGAAAGACAAGATCTCCACTGAATCAGACAACGCCAAGGTAGTTCTCCTTCTAGGCAACCTCTTCTGCAGACAGATCGACCTTGCCCTAATGGACAAAATTGCAAAGTCCACTCCCTTCAACCCCTTTGTCCTCACTGCACTAAAGAAAATGTATGAAGACACCCCCCCTCTGCCTCGAACAAAGTTGTCTGACTGGACCTTTGTAGATCAAGAACTCTGTTTCCAGGGATGCCTCTTTATCCTGGAACCTACCCACCAAAAGCTTGTTCATGATCTACACTACTCCCCAACTAGTGGATATATGGATTACTTCTGAACATTAGCAGCCCTTGAGAAAGACTTCTGGTGGCCAGAAATGTCCACATTCCTACAACAATTCATCTCAGGTTGTGCTATATGTCAAGCCAATAAAGTAAACACCCATCCCACTTCTCCTCCCCTGATGCCTTTAAACTCATTTGCTTCTTGCCCTTTTCAACAAATCTCTGTTGATCTCATCTCTGGTCTCCCCCTAGTCTCTGGATTTGACTCTGTTATGGTTGTGGTTGACCATGGCCTTTCAAAGAGGGTTTTTTTCTGCCCCTGCTCCAAAACCATTGATGCACAAGGAATAGCCCAACTCTTTTTCGACCAAGTCTTCAAATGATTTGGCCTCCATGACAGAATTATCTCAGATAGAGATTCCCAATTTGCATCTGTCTTTGTCAGAGAACTAGCATGACTACTCCAGTATGATGTTACCCTATCATCTGCCTATCACCCTTAGACAGACGGAGAAACTGAATGACTAAATCAGGAATTAGAAACTTACCTCCAGATTTTCTGCAATGGATCAGTGGATCAATGGGTCCTGTTACAAGTAAGCGTGATTTCAGTGGTTTGGAAGGTTCCAGAATCGGTTCCTGCACTCCCAATGCTCCCAAGATATCTTCCCACAGTTCTGAAGATTCTGGAATCTTGAAAACATCGGAACACTTTATAACTCTTCCATCAGAATGGAAACTCAAAGATGAACTCCCCTTAGAATGTTATTGAACTCTGTTTCCTAAAGACTATGCTCCATATGGTCATATGGAGATTCCTGTTGTTGACTCACCCTATTCCTCTCTCATTCCTCTTTTGTAGCTTGAGCCATGTGTTCTAAGAGTCACTCTTGTCACAGACCTCCACTCTTCCTTCCATCCTCCTTTCTGATGGAAGTGTTATCCCATCCTTATCCATTGATCCATGAGGCCATTGTAGTATACCATGTGCTCTGTTCCATCCCCTTCCCATTCCGAGGTGGTTCTGAGCTGTATAAATAGTTACCAATTGTCCTGTAGGTTCCACAGCTAGATCTGTGCAATTATACACAGTGTTTAGTCTTACTCCTGCCTGAGTCTTGAGTCTCAGCAGAGAATCCCCAGGATTTCTATAGGACCTTGTGTCACCTTTGAGGACACACTGAGATTGGATGTTGTGCAAGCATAACAGGTCCCACTTCTTCCGCTAGCCAAATTTCATTACAACATGGCAACTCACTCCTCTACTCGGAAATCCCCATTCAAACTAATCATGGGGTACCAACTCCAAGCCTATCCACCAATCAGAAAGACATTTGTTCTGAAATTGAAAAATAGATTAACCAAACTGGAAGACTCTCGAAAAGAGGCACTGGCAGCACATGAACGAGCAAGGATGTTTATGGAAAGACAAAAAAGATCCACATTCACACCATGGAAAACTGGAGACAAAGTATGGCTGGAAGTGACCAATCTAAAAACAAACTACTCTACTCAAAAACTAGCCCCCAAGCGAGAAGGACCATTCGAAATTGAAAAAGTAATATTTCCAGTAGCCTATCAACTCTGACTTCCTGCAACTTGGAAGATCCACAACATGTTTCATGCCAGCTTGCTAACCCCTTATGTGGAAACTTGGGAGCATGGACCCAACTTTCCCTGACTCACCTCGGAAATAATAGATAGAGAAAAGGAATGGGAAATAGACAAAATCATTGCCCATAGAGGAAGGAAGGGATATGGTTCTGGTGACAACACATGGGAACCGGAACCTAACCTTGGAAATGAATCAGAACTCCTAGAGATTTATAAATGCTCTAGAAAACTCTGAACTTTCCAGAATCATGACCACATCCCATGAATACTCTCTTGAATCCCCCCATGAATCCCCAAGACTTCACACCCCCAGTATACTCCCTCTCATGTCCGGAATCTTTGTTCCTGAATTACCTTCTGTTCAAGGACATAGACTCCCCCCTGTTTTTCAAAACACCCTCCTGGTATTGGTCCTTGAGTGCCCAGCCCTCTATCACTACTTCATCTCATACCCCCTCTATAATAAAGCACCCATCTTCCTCCCCCTTATTGCAGCCTTTCAATGACTCTCCCTCTCTGTCAGACTCAATCACGAAAGAGCTAGAAGAAATCCAATGCCAGCAGAATCACTTGATTATGCACTTGAACACTTTCTGGCTGAAGGATGAATCCAGATCTGTCAAACCCTTGCAGACCTTGGAATCTTCAGGATCATCAACACCTTTTCCAGAGTTGCTTTGACCCCCTACCTCTGACCACTCCTTCAAGCCCTCACCAAGGAACAAGGAGAGAACTATCTTCTAAATCTTGCCCATGACCACCTCGCCATATCACTCTCCTTCACCCCCATCATTGAGAAACTTAATGGGACCAGCCACACCCGAAATCCTCCCATCATGGGAAACACTGAACTGCTGCTTGAAGGAATCACCATGGCTGAGAGCAGATTTAGGAATGCAGCCCTACAAATGGCAGAAGGATTGGCCATGACCTCCATCCCCCAAACCCCCCAAGTTCTACCCATTCAAAATGGCTCAAAGAAGTCTTTATCATTAGTTGAAGGAAGTAAGGGATAGAGCATGAGTTCAGTCAGAAGAAAAGAAAAAGAAAAGCAGAAAGAGACATTGTTATCCAACCCCATTCCCATTTCCCCAAAAACAGCCCCAGGATCAACTTATAGGAACAGAAAATCCAACTGACTCGCATGCTTCCAATGTGGAAGTATCAAACATCTTCAACCTGACTGCCCCATCTACAAATGTCCTTTCTGCCACCAGAAAGCCCCTGAACATATTCAGCAAGAATGTCCCTCCAACTGATGCTCTTCCTGCAATGGAATGGGGCACTCCTCTGCTGAATGCTTTGATCCAGAAGACTTCAATGATGACAATGTCATCTTCAATAATGAAGACTCTGCGGGAGGTGACTTTAGGGGTTGAAGAGGGTCTTCAACAGATAGAAGAGGGTAATGTAATGTTACTGTTACGATTCGTTGGGCCCCTCTTTCTTTTTCCTACTTCACTTACCATGTACACCAAAAGGACCTTGACCCTCGCTATTTGAGCCCTGCTTGGGTCCTTTCTTTTACCATTGTCTTTGCAATACTGCTTACTTATTTAGCGTGACTCATCCGCAGTTGTATCACCAATACTTATCCGATGCCATTGCATCCACTCCATAGTGACTCAGCTTCTTTGCAATTCCATCACTTTCTATCACTGACTCACCTTCTTCCATTGACCCACCCTTAACCATTTGGCTCGCATATATAAACCTTTGATACTCAGGTGTATTCGCTATCTTAGACCTTCTGCAATTTACCTAGTATCTTGGAGTTGCTCTCAGATCATCCAGTCCTTGTCCTACTGTTGAGTGGATGCTCCCTCTGAACCCTCGATCCGTCGCTAGTCCTGTAACGTCCCCAAGACCCATTGATCCCTCGGTTCTTAACGGTTCCCAGAACCTCTGCCAAGGAAGACCCTTGAGCGGACCCCTCTTTGACCCAACATTAGTCCTATGCTGGCCTTAGCCTCCCTGTCAAGGAACCCCCTTGTCAGGCCCCCTCGTCCTGTCAGTTGTATAGCGACAGTAAGTCCTCGAACCTCTGCAGGCCTACGCTTGACCACGTTGAGTGTAACAAAAGGTCTAAGATCTCCCTTGATTGGCTATCATCATATAAGCCCCCACCATTGCCCACCAACACCCCAGAAATCCTAGACCCTACCCCAACCTCACATCGCGGAGGGAAACTCTTGACTTGTCGGACACCGACGAACCCTCTTCGGAGAATCCCATCGACACTGATGAAGACCTCATCATCCCTCAACAACCTGAGGACCTAGGACTTGCCCATCGACTCTCTGCGGCACTTAGTATCCCCAGAGTACCCACTCCACCGTCCCCAACCCCAGTCAATCACCAACCGGTGTTTACCCTGCCCCCACTCCCAGCCCAAGTCGCCATGACGGCCAAACCCACTGAACTCTGTCTTGGAGCCCCCAATGCCTTTGATGGCTCTTATGCCGATGCCATGTCCTGGCTATCCACGGTCCAAACCTACCTCATCATAAACAAGGCCATTTACGATGACAACAACAAGAAGATCGCCTACGCCTTATCCTACATGAAAAAGGACTCGGCCACCATCTGGGCCTCTACCTTCCAAAAGGAAGCCATCACTGCCAACTCCTTCGGGACGTTCACCGACTTCCTCATCAAATTCAAGAGTGCTTTCGAGCACCAAGACATCAAGAATCAGGCCATCAACTGGCTTCATTCGAAACACCTCATCCCTAAGAAAAACAGATCTTACAGTCCTGAACTCACTCAGCATATCGCTGAGTTTAGAAACAATGTCACCCTCTTGGGTATCACTGATCAGAACATCCTGATCAACTACTTTGCCGCTGGCATTCCCCCTTCCCTCTCCTGCCGCATCCTCTCCCTGGACACAGTCCCCACTAAGGTTGATGAATGGTACTCAAAGGCTGTTCATTTCCAAGTCCAGAATGATCATGCTCAGACCATCGTTAACCAACACCATACCCATTCTACCCCCACATACTGGTCCTACCAGACCCCCTCCACCTCCTCCCCTTCCCAGAAAACCCACGACCCAGACACCATGGACGTCGATGCGGTCAACATCCCCAAACCCCCAAAGCTAACTCCTGAGAAGCGGGAGCGATGCTTCAAAAAAGGACGTTGCTTACGCTGCAGGCAGAAAGGCCACCACGCCGATGCTTGTGGAAAATACCTCAAGGAACCTCATAAGACTTCGGTCAAATGAGTCGAACAGGTCGACAATGACCTCCCCAAACTTCAGACCTGCAATGACGACGACAATGATGACCTCACAGTCCATCACGTCCAATTCACCCTTTCCTCCAAGAAGGATTTTTAGAATGGAGACCTCAACTGATGCGGGACTCTCCTAAAATACAACGTGTAACTGTACCTACGCTGCCTGGGTCAATGCAAATCCCTGTCCAAATCATTGTACCCTTGCACACGTTGAAAACCATCGACACCCGCACCCTCATTGATAGTGGCACCGATATCTCTTGCATCAACTGGGGCTTCGTTTGCAAAAACAAGCTTCCTATCACCCGACTCCCTTCCCCCCTCAATGTCACCAATCTCAATCAAGGCCCTACAGACAAAGGAGGAGTTTGCTTCACCACTGAACTCTTTGTTCACATCGAAGGACTCACTCACAAAGTCCTATTCTATGTCATGGATTGTGGATGACAAAACCTCATTCTCGGCCTCCCATGGTTGAAAGCCATCAACCCCACCATCGACTGGTTTGGTCAGACTCTCTCCATTAATGAGTCCACTGACCAATCCAAGGAGCTCTACACGCTCCACAAAGTCAACTTGAACCAATACGAAACGCATTTCCAACAGTTCAAGCCCTCCCCTAGACCCCCTTGCCATGTCCAAGTAGACTCTGTCTATGACAGATGTCTCTATGAATACCTCGACTATGAGACGGAACCACAGTATCTCCACCATGCTTGTGACAACTACACTGTCAACTGCATCATCCGATGCAGGTACCACCTCATTCCCAAAGGTGATCCCCTCATCGCCAAGCTCACGAACTCTACTGAGTTGGCCATGGCTGCCGAAAAAGCCAAATCCAAAGTCACCCTCCCCCCAGAATACTCCGACTTCACCTCCGTCTTCTCGAAAGAAGCCATGGACCATGTACCCCCCTCATGCCCCTACGATCATGAGATCAACCTCGATGAATCTTTCGCACCTAAAGTTGGAAAGATTTACCCATTGTCCCCAGACAAGCGCAAGGCTACGGAAGCCTTCCTCAACAAGAACCTTGCTTCAGGCAAGATATGCCCCTCAAACTCCCCCCAAGCCTCCCCATTCTTTCTTGTCAAAAAGAAAGACGGTGGACTCTGTCCATGTCAGGACTATAGGTATCTCAATGAACATACTGTTTGGGACACCTACCCCCTCCCCCTAGTCTCTGACCTCGTCGACAAACTCTGTGATGCCAAGGTCTTCACAAAGTTCGAAGTTTGATGGGGCTACAACAATGTCCAAATCAAAAACAGACATCAATGGAAAGCCGCCTTTATTACTCATAAAGGGCTCTTCGAACCAACCATAATGTTCTTCGGTCTTACCAACTCCCCCGCCACCTTCCAAAGATTCATGAATGACTCCTTCCGCAATATGATCACCAAAGGATGGCTCGTCATCTACATGGATGACCTCCTTATCTTCTCCCCTGATGAGAAAACCCACGCTGAATGAACCAAGTGTGTCCTCCAATGCATGAAGAAACTCGACCTTCACCTCAAACTCGAGAAATGCAACTTCGCCACTAAGGAAGTTGAATATCTCGGGATGATTGTCAAACCCGGCCAACTCGCCATGGACCCTGTCAAGCTTGATGGGATCGCGTCCTGGCCTACTCCAGAGAAACTTCATGATGTCCGCTCCTTCCTTGGCTTCACCAATTTCTATCGGCGGTTCATCCCTGATTACTCCTCTGTCGCCCACCCCCTCATCAATCTCACCAAGAAAACCACTCCCTGGGCCTGGTCCCCCGAATGCCAGAAGTCCTTTGAATGCCTCAAAGAACTATTCCTCGCCTGCCCAGTCCTCCAACTTCCCAACCTCTCCGCTCCATTCGCTATTGCAATGAACATGTCCAAGTTTGCCTCTGGTGCTATCCTCCTCCAGACAGATACCAACAGGGATTGGCACCCTTGTTCCTATCTATCCCAGTCATTCTCACCAGCAGAATGAAACTACGACATCTATGATTGGGAACTCCTCACTATCATGCGAGCCCTGAAATCCTGGCACCATTATCTCCATGGCAGCTCTCATCTGGTCCAAGTCTTTACAGACCATAAGAACCTGACCTACTTCTGGTCAGCACAGAACCTCAACCACTGACAAGCCCGTTGGCTCCTCGACCTCGCAGATTTCGATCTGACCATGATCCATGTCCCCAGTAAACTCCTTGCTGGTTCCAATGCTCTCTCCCACTGCCCTGATCTCATCCCCTCGGATAATGCTGACAATGAAGGAGTCACCCTCCTACCCCCATCCTTGTTTGTCAACGTCATCGACACCATGCTCCAGGAGCACATCTTGTCTCATTCCAAGACAGACCCCTTCATCCTCAAGGCCCTTCAATCCCTTGATGGAACAATTCCCCCAGCCTTTCGGTCTCGCCTGTCCGACTGGCAATACAAAGATGGCATCCTTACCTTCCAAGGACATGTCTACATTCCCCCCAATGAATCTCTCCAGTGCTCTATCCTCTAGTGCTGCCATGACCACGAGACTGCTGGTCACCCTGGTTATTTCAAGACTTGTCAGCTCATCGCCGCCGAATTTTGGTGGCCAGGCCTTGCTCAATATGTATGAAAGTACGTCGAAGGTTGTGCCTTGTGTCAACAATACAAGGCCAACACCCACTCCACGGTTCCCCTGCTCACCCCCATCCGCTCCACCTGTACCCACCCCTTCCAACAGATCTCGTGCAATCTGATCACTGACCTCTCCGAATCCTCGGGGTTTGATACTCTCTTGGTCGTGGTTGACCATGGCCTTACTAAGGGGGTAATTCTCTGCCCTACCAAGAAAACCATCACCACCAAAGGGGTTGCAGCCCTCTTTTTCCACAAAGTCTTCCTCTGATTTGGTCTTTACGACAGAATCATCTCAGACCGAGGCCCTCAGTTTGCCTCCACCTTTGCCAAAGCATTGGGAAAAGCTCTCAATTACTCCCTCACACTCTCCACCACATACCACCCCCAGACTGATGGTGAAACCAAATGGGTCAACCAAGAAGTTGAGACCTACCTCCGCATCTTCTGTGGAAGTAATCCCACCACATGGTCTGAACTCATCCCTTATGCTGAGTTTGCTCACAATCACTGCCCCCACTCTGTCACCGGACAGACCCTGTTCTATCTCATGATGGGATATGAACCCTGTGCCCTTCCCTCGGTTATCACCGACTCCCACATCCCTGCCATTGAGGACTGCCTCAAATCCCTTGTTGCCGCCCGCAACAAAGCCCTTGCTGCCCACAAACTCGCTCGCCAAGTCATGGCGTCCTGAAACCACCACTCTTTCACCCCTTTCATCAAGGGATCCAAAGTCTGGCTCAAGGCCAGAAACCTCAAATGCTCCGTCGTCAACCCAAAGTTCACCCCAAAACGCGAAGGACCTTTTACCATTGTCAAAGCGCTATCTTCCATCACCTACAAACTGCGCCTCCCACGATTGTGGAAAATCCATCCAGTGTTCCACATGTCCCTCCTGTTGCCCTATCACGAAAACCCCATTCACGGGCCGAACTACCCTTCCCCACCACCTGACCTCATCGATGGACATGAGGAATATGAAATCGAGAAAATCATCTGCCATCGCGGACCTCCATTCTCCCGTTCCTTTCTGATCCGATGGAAGGGGTACACAGTCAAAGAAGATTCCTGGGAACCCACACAGAATCTATGGAACTCCGCATCCCTCCTTGACAACTATAAACATTGTCACTCGATCTCCTCAGTCTCCCATCAAACCACACCCCTCACAATCATGTCCATCATCCTCTCTGCACCCTCTTCCACACCCAGCAACATTCCCTCTGACATTGCTGAAGCTGGCTGGTCCACTACCACTCCCAACAACCCCCTCGAACTCAGCGACGCACCTATTCCAGTGCCTCCCCCCTCCTTGATCCAACGCCTTCGCAATGATGCAGAAGGCATCCCCTCCGCATGGCCCGGCTTCAGCTGGACCCACCCCGAACCCCTCATCCCCACTACTATACCTATTCCCCTTGCCCAACAAATCTCCAACCACCCTACTCGCCTCCCATTGTCCATACCTCCTGCTGCACTACCCAACCACATCACACCCCTCGATGATGACCTCACCGCCACCATCGCCACTGAACTCTGAGACTCCAGTCTCGCCATGGCACTTGACGCCCACATGGAACCCCACTCCCCCTTTGCCCTCATGTATTATCTTTCCTGACGAACTCCCACATCACTATCTCCGCTGCCACCCCCACCACCTCTGCTACTCAAGCACTGGCCAATCTCCACATTCATCATCTCCACCAGACCCTGGAACATGACCTCGTCCAACTGATGTACCAGTTGGACATGACCAACTTTATTATCAACATTGATTGATACCTCCAAAACCTCGCCACTACAGGCGATGACCACATCTCCACCCCATCTGCATCCTCTGAGCCACTCTCTGCTCAAGAAATCGCCGCCCTAGATCGTGCCGATGACTACTGGGCTGGTAACCAAGGAGTCTGATCCCTTCCCCCCAACCACCCTTGCTACCACGAGGCATGTTATCAATGCCACCACCTAGGGCATCGCCATCTCCTGTGCCCATTCTATCAATGTCCCATCTGCCACAGGCAATCCCTGGGACACCCCCAACATGCATGTCCCATGCGCCCACGAACACCTCACGCATTCGCTTCCTCCTCCTCAGACTCGTTGGTGCACCAGTCCCCCCATTCCTCACGATCCTCTTCCTCATGCTGCAGCCATCCCATCCCATCTGGACGACACCCCACTACCTGGGTCCCCTGTCAGGTCCCTACTCCTCCTCCCTCTCCGCCAGCAGCAGATGACTATGAGTTCTTTGTCAGCGCTGAGGCTGACGACAATGAGACCAGGTCTTATCACAGTGACTACTAGGGTTTCGTCGCTGTCTCACCCATACAATGGGGATAATGTTACAATTCATTGGGCCCCTCTTTCTTTTTCCTACTTCACTTACCATGTACACCAAAAGGACCTTGACCCTCGCTGTTTGAGCCCCACTTGGGTCCTTTCTTTTACCATTGTCTTTGCAATACTGCTTACTTATTTAGCGTGACTCATCCACAGTTGTATCACCAATACTTATCCAATGCCATCGCATCCACTCCGTAGTGACTCAGCTTCTTCACGATTCCATCGCTTTCTATCGCTGACTCACCTTCTTCCATTGACCCACCCTTAACCATTTGGCTCACATATATAAACCTTTGATACTCAGGTGTATTTGCTATCTTAGACCTCCTGCAATTTACCTAGTATCTTGGAGTTGCTTTCGGGTCATCCAGTCCTCATCCTACTGTTGAGTGGATGCTCCCTCTGAACTCTTGATCCATCACTAGTCCTGCGACGTCCTCAAGACCCGTTGATCCCTCAGTCCTCAACGGTCCTCAGAACCTCTGCCAAGAAAGACCCTTGAGTGGATCCCCCTTTGACCCAACGTTAATCCTATGCCGGCCTTAGCCTCCCTGTCAAGGAACCCCCTCATCAGGCCCCCTCGTCCTGTTAGTTGTATAGCGACAGTAAGCCCTCGAACCTCTGCAGGCCTACACTTGACCACGTCAAGCGTAACAGTTACAAGTAAGCATGATTCTGGTGGTTCTGAAAGTTCCAGAATCAATTACCATGATTCCAATGCTCCTGAGTTATCTTTTCATGGTTCTGAAGGTTTTGGAATCTCGGAAACATCGGAACACTTTGCAACTCTTTCATCAGAATGAAAATCCGAAGATGGACTTCCCTTAGAATGCTATTGGACTCTATTTCCTGAAGACTATGCTCCATATGGTCATATGGAAATCCCTGTTCTTGATTCACCCTGTTCCTCTCTTATTTCTCTTTTGTAACTTAAGCCATGTGTCCCAAGAGTTGCTTTTGTCATGGACCTCTGCTCCTCCTTCCATCCTCTTTTGATGGTAGTGTTATCCCATTCCATCCATTGATTCACAAGGCCATTGTAGTATACCATGTGCTCTGTTCCATTACCTTCCCATTCTGAGATGGTTCTGAGTTGTATAAATACTTGCTAGTTATCCCATATGTTCAGTAGCTAGATCTGTGCAATTATACACAGTGTTTAGTCTTGCCCTGCCTAAGTCTAAAGTCTCAGCAGAGAACCCCCAGGATTTCTATAGGACATTGTGTCACCTTTGAGGACACACTGAGACTGGATGTTGCACAAGCGTAACATGCCTGAATGTTGGCCTGGGCAAGGATTACTTGCCATTTCATTACAAAGCTTTCTCTATAAAGTGATGTCAGGGGCCCTACAAATAGATGAGCTCTGGGCACATATCTTAGCACACAAACATCAAGAAACCTGCACATATGTACTGGCATGATACTGTGCAGAAAATAACAAAACCCCAGAATTACTAAAGCACATACATACTCTTCAAATGCCTTCACCCCACCTCATGTCACATCAGAAATTTAACAAGAGACAGATGGCCTGGCAGCCCCCATCACGGCCTCAACTACAAATCAGACACCTACTTAGATGTGGAAATATACAATCACATGGAGATGACCAAACCACTACAACTCCCCAACAAAGAGGACAAGCAAGACTGAAAAAAATACTACTCTCCAAAGTTACACACCTCATCTGGTCTCTAAGATATAAAAGAGTAATAGGGGGATAAATCCACTCCACTGATGCTGTTACAAGTCTGATGGACTTATACAAATACCTCCCCAAGGCCCTGCTATGGACAATGTTCCCCTCAGATTATATGTTAGACAATTCCATAATCATTCTGGTAATCTCCGATGAGGACTTCCCTTTTTAATTCTCCTCTCTTCTCATTATGGACCCTCTCCCCTGATCTCACTCTCCTGAGATCTCATTCCCCGATCTCCTTCTTGTGTCGCATGGGCCGTGTATATTATCTTACCATTGTTTCGTTGTCTCTTCCCTTTAGTTTGCGGAGTTCCACTTCCTTCCTATTGGCTACTTGGGGATGTATAACTAGTTGCTACTTCCTTTGTACTCCCTAGCTAAATCTGCACAATTATACACAGTGTTTAGTCTCTCTCCTGCCTGAGTATCAAGTCTCAGCAGAGCAACCATTACTGGATCTCTATAGGACTTTGTCTCGTCTCTTAAGGAGACACTGGATTGAGGCTTAACGTTGTGCATGCGTAACAAAAGATTTAGCTCTCTAATCCCTCTTGCTATTATGCAAAGGAATCCCCAACAAACTGCCCAACATTTCTTATGGACTAAGAAAAGAGCAGCTTCCCCAGGAAGCTGAAGAAACTTGGGAAGAACGACAAGAATGACGAAGGCTAGAAAGGATATCTAGAACCCTTCAACAGAATCAACCTCACTTCAACACCCCACCACCACAAAGGACACCTCTTGTCACTGCGAGCAGTACTCCCACCCAGGAATCTCTCCCCCTCCCAGAACAAGAAGAGGGTATGTCAGAATTAAAAGCCAGACTGCCAGATGAATTTAGTGGGGAACCTACCGATGCCAAATACTGGATCAGGGCAATGGACACATACTTTGCTATGAATGCTACAAAGTATGACGACATCAAAAAAATCTATACCTCTTTGAACTGAATGTCCAAGGGAAGAGGAAAAGCCTATGCAGAAGTAGCATATGAGAAAATCAACAATGGAGAGATCCTGCCCAACTCACTCACATGGAAGGATTTCAAAACCGAGTTTCTTGTCGCCTTTTCTGACAAGGAAACTTCCGCTGATGCTCGAAGGAAGCTCGGAATGATGAAAATGAAAGAAAGAGGACTTGATTCCATTAACTGATACAACACCGATTTCTGTCTTCTCATGGCTAAATCCCAGATCAAAGATGACAAAGCCTTGATCGAAGACTATATGAGAGGATTAGATCCTACCATCACTGAACGAATCATCAGAATGGAAAAGAACCTGAAACAATCAAAGATTGGATCGACAAAGCCTCTGCCTTTGCTCGACAACAAGATCAGATTAGGGATATCTGGTCTGGATACAACTACAGAGAAAACCGGAGATCTGATGCAATGGACGTAGATGCCGTCCAGACCAGCCTTGGAAGAAGGATGCTATCATCAGAAGAACAAGCCCAACACATCAGGGAAAATAGATGCTTCATCTGCCACAAAGTAGGGTGTTCTACTAGGAACCACCCCCGAAACAAAGCCCCACCACCCCGTCCCCCTAGAAACCCTGCCAGGCTGAGGGAGGTTGTCACTAAGGAAGCCGATGAAATGGAGGAATACATAAAGAAACTTGAAACCTCAAAGAAGGTGGAATGAAAGGAAGTGTTGCAAGCTCTAAAAGAATGCTTCACTGAAGAAAGTGACAATAAAACAATAGCCAGGGTAGAAATGAAAGACCCCAGCTATATGAATTTTTAAAAAGAGGACACAAGGCAGCTAAGTGCTCCCCCCAAATGACCTCTGTATTAGTATCTAGTGATCAAAAATTCATCCTCGTCCCAATATCACTTGAACACAGCAAAGATCAACAAGCTGAAACTACTGCACTAATCAACTGTGGAGCCACCGGGTCATTCATAAACCTTGACTTTGCTTGCCGAAACAAACTTCCTCTCGAACAAATTCCCAGATCAATCCGAGCTATCAATGCAGATGGAACATCAAATCAAGCAGACCTTATAAGATATCGAACCACCATTTCCTTTCTTATTGGAAATCATCGAAGAACCCAGAAATTCCATCTACTCTCTGCTAGCAAGGAAAATGTCATCCTCGGGATGAACTGGCTTCAGACACAGAATCCAGAAATAGACTGGACCACCGGAAGGGTAACCATCAGAATGGAATGAGTCATCCCTCACAGACTAAATCTTATTGAGAAAGATGAAAGAAGATATCTAATCAGGTACTTATGAAAAGATCCTGATTTAGAAACTCTCCATAACTATCAAACCTGTTACAACACTAAAGAAGAATACGTTATGAAAACTACTTTGTCCACAGAAATCGAAATGAATAAAGAAAAAGAAAAGAAAGTTCTACCGAAGCACTACCAACAGTTTGAAGATGTATTTGAAGAAAACCCTCCAAACGTACTTCCCCCATCATGATCCTATGACCACACAATACACTTGAAAGATGGATTCCTCCCATGATGAGCCAAACCCTACCCTCTCTCTCTGCCCGAAAGAGAGGCATGCAGAAAGTTTGTCAATGAAAACTTGGCAAACGGAAGGATAAAACCATCCCAATCCCCTCAAGCAGCTCCTTTTTTCTTTGTGGATAAAAAGGATGGGAAGCTAAGACCTTGCCAAGATTATCAATATCTCAATGAGCACACAATAAAAAATGCATATCTCCTGCCAAACATCCAGACCATCACCAAACAGATTGGAGAATCATCCATTTTTACCAAATTAGACATTCAATGGGGATATCACAACATCCAGATAATCCCCAAAGATCAATGGAAAGCAGCATTCATCACCCCATTCGGACTGTTTGAACCAATGGTCATGTTCTTTGGGCTGTGTAATTCCCCAGCTACCTTCTAGGCATTCATGAATGACATCTTTTCTGACTACATTGCCGAAGGATGGCTCATCATCTACATGGACAATCTTGCTATTCATTCCTCTGAGCCAAAAATACATGAGGAAAGAACAATGAAAATATTGGAACGGTTGAGGACTTTGGGGTTGAGATGCAAACTCCAGAAATGCACTTTTGACCAAGATTCCATGGATTACTTAGGAATCACCATTCAATCCGGCCTTATTGCTATGGATAAAGGGAAATTAAATTAAAGGCAATTGAAGAATGGTCACCCCCAACCTCCGTAAAAGCTGTCCGATCCTTCTTGGGATTCTGCAACTTCTACCGAAGGTTTATTCCCAACTTTGCCCAGAAAGTAAACCCCCTAAATCTCCTCACCCACAAAATGACCAACTGGAATTGGGGAGAATTCCAACAACAAGCTTTCAATGAAATGAAACACATCTTCTCTTTTGCCCCAGTCTTAGCCCAACTCAATCCCAACAAACCCTTTCATGTTATGACAGATGCATCCCTCTTAGCAACTGGAGGAGTCCTCATGCAGAAAGATGCAAATGGGGAATTACACCCCTGTGCCTATCGATCCACCACCCTTATCTCTGCTGAACGGAATTATGACATTTATGACCAGGAGTTACTAGCTGTAATACATGCCCTGGAAGACTGGTGACATCATCTATTAGGAGCACAATACCCCATAAACATCCTTACTGATCACAAAAACCTTACATATTTTCACACCTCTCAAAGGCTATTCCGACGTCATGCCAGATGGCAAATGTTCCTTCAGGATTTTGATCTGTCTTTCACCCATCTACCTGGAACACAGATGGGCCCGGCCGATACTCTATCCTGCAAGGACGAGATAGATACCACCCAGGATAATGCTGATGTCATCCTACTATCAGACAAACTGTTCATCTCTTCCCTGGACATGGCATTAACTGATAAAAATCCACTCATTCACAACCAAGGACCCCTTCGTGTTACAAGCATTAGAAGCTATGTATTGCAGCACACCTTCTCTCCTATGATCTACCTTAATCAATTGGTCCTTTGATGAAGGACAACTTTACTTCAAAAATAGGCTGTACATTCCGGAAGAAGCCTGACAATCCCTCGTCAAGAAACTACACTCCTTACCAGCCATTGGGCACATGGGACATTTTCGAACCCTTGCAAACCTAGAAAAAGAATACTGGTGGCCAGGAATGACCTCATTTGTACGAAGTTACATCGCCAGATGCCCAACTTGTCAGGCCTCAAAAGTTAACACCCACTCCACTCGCCCCCCTCTACTTCCTCTTCCCTCAAAGGCAACCCTCCCTTTCCAACAAATATCGGTCGATCTCATCTCCGGACTATCCCTCTCCTGGGGATTTGACAGTGTTATGGTCATGGTTGACCATGGTCTTACAAAGGGGGTAATTTTCTGCCCTTGTACTAAAATAATCGATGCTGCTGGAGTAGCACGTCTCTTTTTGGACCACATCTTCAAAAGAGTTGGACTTCATGACAAAATTATATTGGACCAAGGCCCACAATTTGCCTCTGTATTTGCCAGAGAACTCGCCCGCCTACTTCACTATGATGTAGCACTATCCTCCACATATCACCCTCAAACTGATGGAGAAATGGAATGTGTAAACCAAGAACTAGAAACCTATCTTCGGATATTCTGTGCCGACTTCCCTGAGAAATAGACTGACTACCTATCCCTAGCGGAATTTCACCACAACTCGGCTGTACATTCAGTCACCAGGAAATCCCCTTTTGAACTATTAATAGGTTATTTCCCCCAAGCTTACCCACCTATCAGAAAGACCTTCATCCCCGATTTAGCATCCCGTCTTTCAGCATTAACAGAAGCCTGCTCCGAAGTACAGGCCGCACATGAAAGAGCAAGGTTATTCATGGAGCAACAGAAAAACACTAAATTCACCCACTGGAAGGTAGGGAACAAGGTCTGGTTAGAAAACACCAACCTAAAGACAAACTACCCCTCCCGAAAACTCACCCCCAAGAGAGAAGGACCTTTTGAAGTTGAACAAGTACTATCTCCAGTATTCTATCGACTCTGCTTACCCTCAACATGGAAAATCCACAATGTATTCCATGCGGCTCTCCTCTCTCCATTTAAGGAAACCCAGGAACATGGGATTGGATACGTAAACTCTCCATCAGAGTTAATAGACAGAGAAGAGAAATGGAAAATCGACAAGATTGTTGCCCATAGGGGAAGGAAGGGATCCCGACAGTTCCACATCAGGCGGAAAGGATACAGATCAGAGGATGACACCTGGGAACCTGAAACCAACCTGACAAACTCCCAAGAGAGGGTAAACACTTATAAAGGGTCAAGAGGTCTGGAAATCTAACAGAAATGTCCCATTACTCCTCTGCAAAAGAATACTCCATTGAATCCTTTCATGAATCCCCCAGATTATCCCCACCAGCCCCACCACCTCTCCAGTCTGGAATCTTTGTCCCCAAACTACCCCCAGTTAGAGGACACCGACTCCCCACTGTTTTCCGAAATACCCTCTTGGTATCTGTACTCGAATGCCCCACCCTCTTCTCTATCTTGGTCAACCACCCCCTCTATGATGAAGCACCCCTCTTCCCCCCCCCTTATTTCAACCTTTCAATGAATCTCCCTGGCCGTCAGGCTCAACTTTGACCGAGCTTGATCCAACCCTACCCCAGCTGACTCCATGGATTATGCCATCGAACATTCCCTTGCCAAGGCAAGAATTCAGGTGGCCCAACTCTTGGCCAATGTGGGAGTCTTTTGACTCATCAATACCTTTCCCTGACTTGGAATGGCTTCCTATCTCTGACCTATCCTCCAAGCCCTTACCAAAATCCAAGGAAGAGATTACCTTGCTGACTCCCCCTAGGATGAATCTATTGTATCCCCTGCAGTTGCCCCCATCATCGAGCGTTTTGACAGGGCCCGCCATGCCAGGAATCCCCCCATCATGGGATCATGTGGACCAATCCTCGGAGGAATCGCCATGGCCGAAAGGAGAATTAGGAAAACAGCCCTACAAATGGCCGAAAGCTTGGCTGCGATCTCCCTCCCCCAAACCACCCCAGTTCATCCCATATCATCAGATAGGTCAAAGGCTGTTCAAGAAGCTCGCACAAGTCCAAGAGGTTGGGAGAAAGGCTGATCTGAAAAGAAGTGCAGCCTTAAAGGGAAGGAAAAGGCCAGAGAGAAAACCCTGAGCTCCAAGCCCCAACCCCCTTCCCATTCCTGGACCATCATGATGCTCCAAGCGAAATGGCCAGCTCACTTGTTTCCAATGTGGAAGCACCTCTCACCTCCGACCCCATTGTTCCATTTACCAATGTCCCTTCTGTCACATCTACAAACCTGGACACATCCAACGAGACTGTCCTGACAACAGATGTGCCACTTGTCATGGCAAAGGACATACCTCCTCCAAATGTGCTGGACCAGAGGACAACAATGATGATAACGTCATCTACAATGATGGAGACTCTGCTGGAGGAGATTGGGTTTGAAGAGGCTCTTCAAGCTCACGAAGGAGGTAATGTTACAAGTCCGGTGGACTTATACAAATACCTCCCCGAGGGCCCACTATGGACAATGTTCCCTTCGGATATACATATGCTGAATGATTCTGTAAATATCCCAGTTATCTCCGACAAGGACTTTCCTTTTTAGTCTTTTAGTTTTTATTATGGACCCCTTTCCCCTGATCTCACTCTTTCAAGATCTCATTCTCCGATCTCACCCTTATGTCGCATGGGCTGTCTGTATTGTCTTACCATTGTTTTGTTGTCTCTTCTCTCTTTTAGTTTATGGAGCTCCACTCCTTTCCTATTGGCTATTTGGAGATGTATAACTAGTTGCTACTTCCTTTGTACTCTCCAGCTAAATCTGCGCAATTATACACAGTGTTTAGTCTCTCCTGTCTGAGTATTGAACCTCAGCAGAGCATCTATTACCGGACCTCTATAGAACTTTGTCTCGCCTCTAAGAAGACACTGGATTGAGGCTGAACGTTGCACATGCGTAACAATTTCCTTCTTTGGGGATCTCACACTGTCAGACGAACAATATAGGACAGATCCTCATGAAGCTGTCTCTTCCTATTGGCCAGCTGAGCCCCCATCTCATCTCAACTCTTTACTTCCATTGGCATATTCACAGTCACCAGTGAATAAGCCAAGTCCTGGCTGAGCTGGTACAGCCAGGGATATTGAGTAGGTAAATGCAAGGTTTGGGATTTGTCTCAAGGGGTTCCTGTTACACTTGATGTAGTCAGAGCATGGCCTGCAGAAGTTCAAGGGCTTACTATCACTATACAGCTGAGAGGGATCAAGGGGGCCTAATGAGGGGGTTCCTTGGCAGGGAGACTAGAGATTGTCATAAGACTAACAACAGGTTGAAGGGGGTCCATTAAAGGGTCTTTCTTGATAGAGGTTCTGAGAACTGTTGAGAATCATAAGATCAATGGGTCTAGGGATGTCGCAGGACTAGTGATGGGTCGAGGGTACAAAGGGAGCATCCACTCTGTTATGATTCATTGGGCCTCTCTTTTCTTTTCCCTACATTTACTCATCACGTGTACCAAAGGACCTTGACCCTCGCTGTTTGAGCCCCACTTGGATCCTTTTCTTTTACCATTGCTTTTCCATTACTGCTTACTTATTTAGTGTGACTCATCTGCAGTTGTATTACCAACCTTTATCCAATGCCATCGCATCCACTCCATAGTGACTCAGCTTCTTTGTGATTCCATCACTTTCTATTGCTGACTCACCTTCTTCCTTTGCCTACCCTTAACCATTTGGCTCGCATATATAAACCCTCAATACTCAGGTGTATTCCCTATCTTAGACCTCCTGCAATTTACCTAGTATCTTGGAGTTGCTCTCGGGTCCCCCAATCCTCATCCTACTGTTGAGTGGATGCTTTCTTCGTACCTTCGATCCGTCACTAGTCCTGCGATGTCCTTAGACCCATTGATCCCTCGGTTCTCAACGGTCTCCAAAACCTCTGCCAAGGAAGACCCTTGAAGTGGACCCCCCTTTGACCCAACATTAGTCCTACACTGGCCTTAGCCTCCCTGTCGAGGACCCCCTCATCAGGCCCCCTCATCCTGTCAGCTGTATAGTGACAGTAAGCCCTCAAACCACTGCAGGCCTACATTTGACCACATCAAGCATAATATATTCAACAGTAGAACAAGGACTGAGGGACTGAGGGCAACCAAGATACTAGGTAGATTGCAGGAGGTCAAAGATAGTGAATACACCTGAGTAATGAAGGTTTATATATGCTAGCCAAAAATGGTTAAGGGTAGATAAAGAGAAGAAAGTGAGTCAGTGATAGAAAGTGATGGAATCACAAAGAAGCTAGAGTCACTATGAACAGATGTGATGGCATCAGACAAAGATTGGTAACACAACTGCAGATGAGTCATGCTAAATAAGTAAGTGGTAATGCAATGATAAGGAAAAGAAAGACCCAAGCAGGGCTCAAACAGCAAGGGTCAGGGTCCTTTGATATACATGATGAGTAAGAGTAAGAAAAAGAAAAAAGGGGCTCAATGAATTGTAACAAGGGATTCTAAGGATGTCACAGGACTTAGCAACAGATCAAAGGTTTCAAAGGAAGCATCCACTCAATAGTAGGATGAGGACTGAGGGACTGAGGGCAACCAAGATACTAGGTAGATTGCAAAAGGTGAAAGATAGCAAATACATCTGAGTATCAAAGGTTTATATATGTGAGCCAAGATTGTTAAGGGTAGGTAAAGGAAGAAAGTAAGTCAGCAATAGAAAGTGATGGAATCATAAAAAAGCTGGAGTCACTTTGAAAGGATGCAATGACATTGAACAAAGGTTGGTAATACAGCTGCAGATGAGTCACACTAAATAAGTAAGCAGTAAAAGAAAAGACAACATGAAAGAAAGACCCAAGCAGGGCTCAAACAGTGAGGGTCAAGGTCCTTTGGCATACAATGATAAGTAAGAGTAAGAAAAAAGTAGAGGGGCCAATGAATCATAACAATAGGTGGGCACTGCAACATCATGAGTGCATTACCTGCAAATGGCCATGCTGGAAAAGCCCTTGTTAAGCTTTGGGTGCATCAGTATATAGCAAGTAGCCTTGCTGGCACAATGCACTCTAGCACTTCACAAGCCCTTGTTTTAGTCATCATATTTGCGGTCATTGCCATGATTACAGAGTTCACACTGTAACAAAACATGGTAAGTTATCATCATAAGCATACCAATAGCAGATAGTTTACATGTTCCAGATGCAGAACATGCTATCAGTATTGATACCAGTGGTCTCTGTATGGTGTTCTGCATGATATCAGCCAAAGATGACATCAAAGGCATTCAAGCAGGTAGCACAAGAGTCCAGCTTGAAGATCAATACAAGAAGTGACTCAAGCTTCCTGAAAGAGATGGCAGAGCAGCTAATAAGTTTGGCAGAGGCACAGCAATTGGTTTAAGTTGAGGGCAAAAATGGTGACAGTGATGTACATATATGTGGCACTAGGCATTAGGATGGATGAAAATGCAGTCAATGATATCATTTACCTGTAATAGCATACCTTGAACTAGATTTCAGAATGTACTTGCTTTCAATGTGCAGCCCCTTGGGGGTGGCGTTTGGGGATAATGTTTGATAGTGGGCAGTGAGCATGTAATGGTAACAGTGGCAGTAAGCATGGGGACTGGTGACTGTGACTGTGACTGTGACTGGCAGAGTCTTTGGTCACATGATTATGATCAATCTGCTCATGATCAACCTGCTACAATCATGCCCATTGGGTGTGGCTGAAGATGCTGGTGAAGCCCAGTCTCACTCTTTCATATGTATACTCATTCTTATTTGTAGTTAACAATGGTTTCTTCAAGTTGGCAGTAATGGTTATGGTCATACAGTCACATGATGCCACATCACAATGACCACCACACACAATTACTGTACACATTGTCAGAGATGCTACCAGAAAGGTCCAGTCTTTCTCTTGCATGTGTATTCTCATTCTCATTTGCATCTAACAACAGGGTTCTTCAAGGAAAGTACAATACCTTGTTACAAGTAAGCGCAGTCCCAGAGGTTCCAAAGGTTCCAAAACCCATTACTGCAGTTCTGAAGATTCCGAAACTCCGGAATCATCGGAACACTCTACCACTCTTCTACCAGAATGGAAGCCTGAGGACAGACTCCCCCTAGAATGCTATTGGACTCCATTCCCTGAAGATTACGCTCCATATGGTTATATGGAGATCCCCACTCTTGATTCACCATGTTCCTCTCTTATTCCACTTTTGTAACTCATGCCATGCGTCCCCAGACTTGCTTTTGTCATGGACCTCCGCTCCTTCTTCCATCCTCTTTCTGATGGTAGTGTCACTCCATTCTGTCCATTGATCCACAAGGCCATTGTAGTATACCATGTGTTCCTATCCATCACCTTCCTGTTCTGAGATGGTTCTGAACTGTATAAATACCTAGTAGTTGGCTTGTATGTTCCATAGCTAGATCTGTGCAATTATATGCAGTGTTTAGTCTCATCCTGCCTGAGTCTCAAGTCTCAGCAGAGAACACTTTGGATCTACAGGACTTTGTGTCGCCTTTGAGGACACACTAGGACTAGATGTTGTGCACACGTAACACACCTTCCTTATGTGTGAATAATGCTGGCCTGCAGTATAAAATGGTACATTTTTCACTCAATGCCTTTCTGAATAAAGCTCATATCTCTCAGGACATGCTTTTAGCTTGCACTGTCTTCAAG
>JBBPMJ010000461.1:0-26350 GCA_038090255.1 Austroboletus niveus
GTACAGCCACCGGATTACTTAATCACTGTTTACTTACAGTTCGAGTACGGTAGTTTTACTATAGTGTTTCTACGAAGTGAGCTACTGCGTAGTCTTCAAGACTACTCCTCTCTATTCTGTCACAACAACGCCTCTTGGCCAACTCCCTCGATAGGGCTTAAGACTGGAAGCTGGTACCCTAAACAGCCTTGGAAGGGTGATGGTCGGGGTAGCAGTAGCCCCCTGACGAGAACTTTCGCAGGTTCGAAACCATGCCCATCCCATCCCCTCACCCGTCCCGTGCTCGTACTGTGTGCAGCGTCCCCAGTGGCCTGCAGTCCGACCCCAATCCTCGGAGAGGGGTGCCCGACGGACGAGCAAACGGGCTCGGCAGCCCAAGTATCCCTCCTTCACACACAGACATAGGACTATGGCCGAAGGCCATAGTCCGTCCACTCATTGATTCACATGCGACTCAGATGGCAGTGCGATGTGGATCCTGCTAGTCTGGAAACGATCGCCCAAGCGCTCTGAATCCTCAGGCTGAAAGTATTGTCCCGCCGGGTGATGACCGATACACGAGCATATCGCAAAGGTACTCGCACCGTGGCAGGAGTCGTTATTGAGTTAGTGTGTCAGTCGGACATATACTAGTTCCAGGGTCACCCGTGCGAAAACACCTCAGTCTAATCCAATTTAATCTGAGAGAGGAAGTCGACTTGCGGCGCTTGATCATAAGGAGTCGAACGTGCAACTCCATCAGCCGCCTAACAGGTTCGTGACGTATATTATGACACGTCTTTTGTATTCACTGATGGCAGTCCTGGGGCCAGTGGAGTACTACAAATGACTGGTGAACTTCGCTATTCCTTCTCTGGTTGTCGCAAAAATATGATGATCTGTCCCAAGACGATCTAATTCTCCGTCGAGACTTGCGGGTTGAAGTTCCCTTCGTTTTATGATGCGCCATTTGAAAATCGCTACTCAAGGCTGTATCCCGGCCACTTGATAAAAGCTGTTAAACGTCCCCGCATGACAGTGGGGAATGTAAACCTGATCACCGCTCATATGCATGCATCTGCTGACCAGATCTGAACAGCCTTACCGTGGTTCTCGCACCTGCCCATATGCGTTTACTGTCAGGTGAGGACTTGAAGGGTATAAAAGACGACCACAGTGACCGGTTTTTCAAGAGTATTTTGTCTCTCTGATTTCTTTCCTCCTTCAACATGATGAAATTAACTCTCATCTCATCTCTCGCTCTCGTATCAGGAACTTTGGCTCAGCGCACCCTGGTCGTCTACAACGGCTGTCCTTTCACCGTTTGGTAAGCATGAACCTAAGCTACGATCGAATTGCTTCTGACAAGTTCTTAAGGCCTGCAATGTTCACGGGCACGGGTCCACTTCCAGACTACACAACTGGGTATGTATCCCTTCTGCTGTATCTCTGTAACTATTCACTCTTGTAGATGGGAAGCTGCAGCGTACACCAAGGTTACCTTCCAGGTACGCCACAATTGTTTCTCTCAGCGATGCATATTTGAACCCAGATTTCTATTTCTAGGTCCCAAGTGACTGGACTGCTGGAAGAATCTGGGCAAGTAACGTTCGCGAGTCACCAAACCTATCTCCAAGCTCATTCTTCTTGTCTAGGGTCGCCGTGATTGCGACTTCAGCAACAACCCTGGTCCCAACTCTTGCCTTGACGGGGGTTGCAATGGTGGGTTGGTGTGCAGTACCACCGACGGCACGGTATGGAATGCAAATTTATCACGTGAATCTCACTATATATTCACCCCATATACAGGGTGTCCCTCCCGCTTCCTTAGCGGAGTTCACGCTCGGCGCTAACGGAATCGACAACTACGATGGTATATATTCTCGACCACTGCGAGCTTCTTGCACTGACTGTCGATCTTAGTTTCCCTCGTTGATGGTTACAACTTGCCGCTCGCTATTACGAATACTGTTGGTTGTCCCATTGCAGACTGCCCGGTCGATCTTGGTCCGAATTGTTCGTACTACCCGATTGTCTCAAACCCTCTGTTCGAAACCACTGACTTTGGTACATAGGTCCTACACCTCTCAAAGGCCCCTTTGATTCTACTGGCTTCCCCGTTGGATGCAAGAGTGCCTGTGATGCCAACTTGTCTGGCGACCCAAGCAAGTAATCATATACCGCTTAACGAGACGATTCATAACTTGAATTGTAGGCAACTCGCCCAACTGCTGCTCCGGCCAGTACGATACGCCCCAAACCTGTCCTTCTTCGGGCGTTCAGTACTACAGCTACTTCAGTGCGTATCATTTATCGACTAAGGAATATGTTCTAACGGCTCGACTCCCCGACAGAGGGAAGCTGCCCTAACTCGTATTGCTATGCTTATGACGATGCTACGGGGCTCAAGACTTGCCCTTCTAGTAACAATGCCGTCTACACCATCACATTCTGCCCTTCTGCTTCTGAAGTTTAATAAATACGAGCTCGATTCGGAATGTACGGAATCTACCTGTACTGATTGTGGGATTCCATAAGTATATTCGGTTGCATAGAAATAGCCGGAAGAATCAAAATTTTGACCTTGTGCAACTGCGAATGCTGTGGTAAATGGTGATGGCTTGAGATTTGACCTCATGGTATGGAAGTTCAATCAGTGGTAGATCCGACGGCCATCATTCTCTTATGTACTGCATTCGCTTATCGACCCAACAAGGGACCATTTCCACCATCTTAACCCTTCGTACAAGGCGCTGTTTTCTTTTTTTAATGATCCAGCGTCATCACATGGACAGCAGCATTAATGTGATCATGCGTCATGTTCTGCCAAGTCGCCGCCCGGTGTACATCAGTAAAATTCCCTCGCATCGTCCACATGCCCGCTATCCGAGCTATATTCGGAGGGAAGAGGTCGGCTTTTGGAAGCTGCGATACCTAATCAATAGCAAGACCTGTAGCCGTGTTAATAAACATCGTCTGTGAAGATGGGCAGGTATGTCAGGTGAACAGAGGATCACGAGGAAATCCAATATCACGGGGAAAAGCACCAGTGTTTTTCTGGTCATGCGGCGATGTTACGAAGCTTTGAATAGCAAAGAAGAAGAATAGCGCAACGTATGATAATAAAAAGTACGGTGCTGAATTCAAAATGACTCTAGTACTATGATATTGGCATATGGTCACCAGATTAGCGTAATTATCGCTTTAGATGGAAGAAGAGACATATATTCGACCTTCACCTAGAGTCACCTGAATGTGCGGATTCCGCGGCCTTCGATGCGATATCGAAGGAGCGTAGCAACGAGTCTTTTTCTTCCATGCCCACGCTGACTCGTACCAATCCCTCCTCAACCCCATACTGTGCCGCCCATCCGAGCTCATTGTAGTGAGCAAGAATCGTGTATGGGCACGCCAGAGTGAAGTTCGTTCCAAGACTCGGACCTTTCTGGCAGGGCAGCGCGTCAAAGAAGGCCTGCGATGCAGCCAAAGACGTGAATGTAAGGGAGAATAGTCCACCGAAGCCACCTTCGGGAAGTTTGCATCGCAGATAGTTCGCGGGAGTCATGTACTTTGGGTAAAAAACCTCTTTGATAACAGCAGAGGGTATTCCTTCAGCGGCGGAGCGCGAACGCAGGAACGCACAGACTGCTTGGGCATTTTCGTCGATAATCTGAACGCGCCGGGCAAAATCACGCGAATTGCGCTCCATGAAGAGGGCATCCTCGTTGAAGTACGTGTCTTCGTAAATGTTCATATGACTTTTCAAGGCCGCGTAATGCTGTCCTTTCGGATTGAGGACAAGGCTGAATGTAAACGTAAGTTTCAAAATCACGTCATAATGCCGAGAAACCATCGTACCTCCCACCCATGGCATTCGATTCACCACTGAAGATTTTGGACAGGCTTGTAACCACGATGTCTACGAACGGCAGTATTTCAACGTTGACAAAGTTCCCGATGGTGTCGTCAATAACTAGTAAAAAGTCATACTTGTCTGCCAATATTCGAAGGCGGGGGATGTCGGCTGAACGCAAAAGTGGATTCGACGGGAACTCAGTAAAGAGCGCAAGGGCTGGAGGCTTAGATGAATCTCGGTTGAATTCTTCAAAAAGGAGGTCTTCCAGGGTACCGATGTCTGAGTCAAGTCCATGGCCAAAGAAGTGGGCTCCTGGACCCCATTTTTCTAGAATTTTGAGGGTATCGGTATACGGAAACCTATTAATCAGGGTGATTTAGTAGCAGCCAAATATACATGTCAGGCCAACTCACCCGAAACAGACACTTTTGGCGGGTGGGCGCGTTCGGAGACAAAGTTGGTGTGCATTCCAAATCGCGGCCATCCCTGTCGGGTAAAGAAACACATCATCTTCGCTGACATCCTGGACACCTCTACTACTCGGTCCTAGCTCGATCTCCTGCGCGCCAGCGCAAGGTCCCTGTGGACAATCAAGAACGTCGTCCTTTAAAAGGACACCGGCAATACGTCTCCGAAGAGCACGCTTTGCGAACACAGCAGCACACAGAGGTAGGTTACGCCCATATCGTTCTTCTAGATACGTGCTCTGATCCTTGCCCAAGGCGTCCGAAAGTATGGCAGCACCCGTTGGCTTGCTGATTTCTCCGGGTGATGTCCGCTGTTTTACTGAATAATGCTTGTTAAATATTCTGGGAGGCGGACGAGAGGAGGTTGGCGAGCTTGTGGAGGACACAAAAGGTTGGGAGCTTTGGTTGTCTTGGCCGTGTAAAAGGGAGAGGCAATGCTCAGCAAACCGAGACGAGATGCCTAGGCCGGTATGCTGCCAAAATTGCTTCGCGATAGGGAAGATGTCGGCAGGAAAAAGCGCAACGTGCAAGTCGGCACATCTATGAGCCTGGGCAGAAGAATCTTCGGGATAAATAGTATATTGGACGAGTCTGACGTGTGATGGAGTTCCTGCACGAGCGGCTCGATCAAATATGAATGCTCGGCACTGGTCTGCAATCTTTTTTGAAGGACACAGCAGACACTTCTCTCCGTTCACGCCGAATCTTTCTTCGCAGATACTTGCGAGCTGAAGGAATTAGATCTTGTCAAGTCCACCCATCAGTGTCAAAACATACACGTACCTTTTGGATGCTTAGATGCATGAAGAATCGTGGATATCCCGAAACCATCGAATCCATAACTCGTTTTTCTCCCTCCTCATAAGCGACATTATCGCTCCAGGTTGGAAGCGAGACCGAGATGGCATGCTGAGTAAACGGTGGTACTGCAAGCCCAACAGCAACGGCCGTAGCCATTAGTATAAGCGTTTTTGTGGTGAGATGTAGAACTGGGATACGGCTCGTCTTACCTAAGTGAACTAAACATCAACTTTAAGAGTCGGCACCTTTTCACGGTTAACGATTTGAAGTTGACACTTTTCCTAGTCTCGACAAGTTTCAAATCCATCGCCCTCTCAAAGTCGAACTTCAAATTTCCAGGAACGAAGCGGATCAACATCAGCCGTCCTTCCGCCCAATGAACTGAGGACTCCACCAAAAGTGGACATCCTAATCCCCTTACGACCTAGGATGGCTATATTTTATGGCACATGATCCAGGTAGATGTAGATGCTGTTTGAAGCGGAGGTTGTTTAGATGATCGTTACGATTCGATTCCATCTCGTCTCCAGCCTATCTCAGATACAATGCTCGACGATTCAGCAAGCACACACCTCCAGCATCTACCTCTGGAGGTGCTTCCGTGTGCCAACATCGATGTAGACACACATGCCGTCTGCGAGAACCCAGGCAAGCAAGCCTGCAGCGCTTGCAAGCTAGTGTCTTACTGCTCCAAGGTATGATGTTCTCCTCTAACTGTTGTGCATGCTAACTGACAGCACTTGCAGGAGTGCCAATCTGCTCATTGGACTACTCATAAGCGAGGTCGGTGTCTACCTGAGCGTTGGGATATGACCATTCTCATTTTGGAGCAGATTGCAGGAATGCTATCAGATCGAGTAAATGGAAGCCTAGTTGGATTGTCGAGGGCCGCGAGCCTAGGTTTCTCGTCGAATATAAGATCCCTGCCGCTGAGGAAGTTCAAAGTCTTCCGCATGACAGTATTTCGTTTGGTGTATCACTGTCTGTCTTATTTTCATCCTTCTATGTGCAGGGTATTATTAATATATTGTAAAATATAGTTGGGGAAAAATTCCGGCCATAGATGTCGTCAATCTACAGAATAACGAACAGGACTTGAAGAAAGACTTAACACTTGCGTTCCCTGGTGAGAGATTTATGTGTACAGTTGGTTTTCTTTCTTCTAAGGGCCTTTCAGCCTCATGTGACATTCGACACATCATTACAACAGTCAACGCTCTTGGACCAGATTATTCTGGGAAGCTGAAAATCGTACTCAGTGACTGGAATCCCTGCATCGTATCCCGCAACATTGCCTTACTCTTGATCCTGGGTACAATATCAGATGAGGTTGTCGCTGCAGACATGGCTCTCCACTTTTGGTATTCCGTTCTCATGCCTCTGGAATACCACTCTCGTATTCTCTCCATGGTTTCGACTCTCGTGGAGGAAAGCAATTTTGTTGCTTCTTTGGGTCCACATTCGACATTGAATTGTCAAGTCTCATCTGAAGTTCAGAGGCATTTGGTGTTGAATGCTGAGTCTGCAAAGACACCCGATGGTGCTCTATTCGAGTACCAGCGTGTGAGAACAGAACCCTCTCGTGTCGATTTTCGAGACCGAATGTACTTCGGATTGAGACCCTCGCATCGCCTTGCATTCCTCAAGTACCGTCAATCCGGTGTCATACTCCCTTTCGGAGCTCTCCAAGCTCATTGCAACGTTGCCAACTCATCCCTTTTTGCTGATCTGTGGTTACAGTCCGAATACGCAGACCCACTCGAATCCTGGGAGTAAGTGCCCATCCCCACTCGGAATTAATGACAGACAGTGACGTATTACCCTCAGCTTAGACCACGTCATCCATGCCGGAAAGGCGCATGGGGCTCAACCCGAAGATATCTATGGATGCCTCTACTTTTTCTTGACAGACCAATTACGGGCATTTTCTCGACACATACGTCAACACAACATCTCATTTCATGTCTTCGACTTAAATGCATATATGCTGGCACGGGACATCGCACAGGGAAAGTTTGAAGAAAACGGTGTTCCAGCCACAACCCGGTTTGATCGCATTCACGTTTCGACCGCCATGGATCCGAGAGAAAATGGTATACCGAATGTGATAAATGCCTGGAAACCCCTTCTTGCGAAAACAGACCATGCAACCCTCTTAGGGCATTTCGTGAATTGGGTGGGATATGTGAAAAATGGTCGCGTTCAGGACAGTGGTATGTCGGCGATTAAAAGTACATTGAACTTGATGGAGAGGAGCAATCGGGTATGTTCTCAATCTGTTATATAATTTGAACTGAACTTACGAACTTTTGTCCCAAGCTTCGTACTAATGTAGATCCAATGGTGGCTGTGCATCTTGCTATGAAAGATATCAACGCCTTTTATGAAAATTCCAAGGAATTCACCAAGTATTGGAATGATCTGGGCGGTGCCAAAGTCAAACTCCAGTTGAGGGCTTCCCACAAGATTGTCCCACATGTGCGTGATTTGGATGCTTTCAAATATTGATCCCTGAACTTTTGAACCCCCAACAGCGCATCAAAACTGACCTCGACGCAAAGCTGGACGCACTTCCCGACCTTGTTGATGATGAAGCGTGGTATCGTCACGTGTGTTAAACTCTTTCCTTTAAGGTTTACTGTTCGATTGATTCTCTGACGTTTGCATATGAATACAGACTGCACTCGTTCATCGAAAATGGGTAGAGCGCTTTGTTGAGCTCTGCCACGGAGCCTAGGAAGGGCAAAGTCCTACTAGTTGTAAAATATATTTGAAATCGATGCCTCGGTCGGTTACAGCATGTCGGAGAAAGTAATTGGGCTGGACTTCGATGAAGCACTTCAATGTGATAGAATAGTAAATGAGTGCGTCTAATCCGCAAAGATGTTGGGAGATGTGGCACTGAGTCTTGCATCAAGCCTTGACATGTCAGCGTGCTGGCACTAGTCTCGTAAAGTGACAGCTGGGTTTCAACTATCTTCAACGGGAACCTCTCCAGTCCATGGGTACGAGACTGCCTAGCACTAGTTCCGAAGCGAGTCTACATATCGAACATCTTCGGATGGACCGAGAGTGAACGTTTGAACGGTTGAGATGGACGTCGGACGCAGGCCGATAGAGGCAAGGCGTATGGGTATAGTATCCCCAAGTAAGTCGACGACCGCTTTGTCTGGCTTTCTACACCATCTTTCGCAAGGTCCTCAAGCCGACGAATGTCACGGAGACGTTTCATCTCTGCATGTGCCACTTCTTCTTCGCTAATGCTTACACAAGTTAACCTACTGGCGATGCCCAATACATCTTTGATTGAGCCTACGTTGGTGATTTAAATCAGACCGTTAATCGCGCACGACATCTATTTTAACCAGTGCTTCAGTGTGCAGGACGGTAAGATGTTTCAGCTACGAGGGTAGAAGACATGGGCGTCAAGTCGTGGACACCCTTGCCTGGTCAGGAGATCTGTTCTTGTCGTCTAGATTGTATACTAATCAATACTGTTAGATTGACAAATCGGCACATTGTCGTTCCCTATCCGTCTTTGGCTTGAATCCCCTTCACTACTACGACGGCTAGATACTAATGCACTATGCTAAGGGATACAGCAATGCAAGTTGCAATGTCGGTACTACCCTCGTCACAAGCATTTGATACGGACCGACGACATACGGTACGTGCTATGACATCATTGACACATATTCTAGTATCACTACTGTAGGTTCAACTCGCGGAGGCATTTTTGGGAGTTGTCGATTCGATGTGAAAGCCAACAGGGCCACTGAAGTATTGTTTACTGTGTAGGTTTTGTGTTACTCAATATCAGCGCTACTGGGAAATTAACCAAATCTTAAGGTAATGATCATTGAGAGCTGTTGAACTGGAGGCTGGGTTACTTGATCCCCATCGTCGATGAACTATGGTCGACGGCTTCAACTATCCTTTCAATGCATTGAAAGGGACGTTGGGATTTCCAATTGAGTGGTCTCATGGTACTTTCCAGTGGGTGTAGCAAGTCCTGGGACCTGCACTAGCATGCAGCGAGGGCCACTGCCACGTTTCATTATGGGTGGCATTTTCATGCCACAGTGATATTCGAAGCAGAATATTGTGTGGCGATTGGAAAGATAACATGGCAGGCGTCACTCCATTTGCACTGGCACCCCATTCCAATGTTCGCGCCATGCATAATTATATGTGGTGACGGGCCAGAGGCAGGTCATCCCTGCACAGATGATCGCAACAGGGACTCCAGAGTTTCTGCTACCCTGCACATTTCTAGCTTTGCGGTGCACGTCCAGGAAGGTGTCAAAGATCCTCCCATCATTATAAGTCAAAAGAGAAACTCAACTGGTAAGTCGCCCGGAGGTTCGTCTGGGCTCGTGACAGGTCATATTGAACTTCGAACTTCGGAACCACCTCAGGTACGTTTTTCAGAAGCACCAACTCTATTCCTCGTGAGTCATAATTCAGCACCACTATCTCCGCGGATGGCCTTGCAAGTGAGTTAACTTTTTTTTAAATCGTCCGCGGGTGTACAACTCCATGGTAGACGTTACATGCTTTGGTGAGATTAACTTGTAAATCAACTGTCAACCTCTGGTCTCACTGGTGCATACATTTATTCAAAGGTAATTTGAAATAGGTGACCCATTCTCGACTTTCTCTGGTCACCGTGGACTCTAGTGGTCCTGCACGACTTAAACTTTCCGCGGAAAGAACTGATGCGTGCAATCGGACACTTAAAGTGGGTGTTGCTGATCCTCGTACAACCTAACATGGCTAAATTCTGTGGCACATGCTCGAGGTGAGGCGTCTTAAATTCAGCGTGTTGTCCGATTGATCGTTATAGCTCCACTGCGTCCCCGGCCGCTCTCTCGATGAGCTCTGAGACTCTACGAATGCTCGACGGTTTAGCAAATGCAAACCCCAAGTACCGACCACCGGAGATACTTCCTTGTGCCAACATCATCTTTGTAAACAGACATACCGTCTGCGAAAACCCAGGCAAGCAAGCCTGTAGCGCCTGTAAGCTGGTGTCTTACTGCTCCAAGGTATGAAATTATCGTCCGGTGGCCCGAGTACTGCACATACTAGCTGACGGGACTGCACACAGGAGTGTCAAAAGGTTCATTGGGCTACTCACAAGCAAGGTCAGTGTCTATCTGTGCATGAATCATGGCTCTCGGTTAAGCCCTAGGCAGATTGCAAGCATGCTATCAGATCGAGTAACTGGATGCCTTGTTGGATGGTCGAGGGCCGCGAGCCTAGCTTTATCACCAAAGGGGACACATCTACCGCTGAAGAATTCGGAAGCATTTCCGAAGAAAGGCTATCACTCGGTGCAGCACTGTCTGTCTTTTTTCTGCTCTTCTATGTATTGTGGGATATTAACACTTTCGACAGTTGGGGAAATGTTCAGGCTATTGATGTCGTCAATCTACCAGACAATGAAAGGAGCCTTAAGACGGATTTATCACTTGCATTCGCCGGTGAGTGGCTCATATCAACAGTAGCTTTCTCTTCAGCATCTAACAGCCTCTAAGCCTCAGGTGATATTCGACACCTCATTACAACAGTTAACGCTCTTGGTCCAAATTATACGGGAAAACTGAGTGTCGTGCTCAATGACCGTAATCCTTGCGTCGTATCTCGCAACATCATCTTGCTTTTGATCTTGGGTACAATACCAGATGAAACGATCGCCGCGGACATAGCTCTCCATTTCTGGTACTCCATTTTCATGCCTACGGAGTACCACTTGCGTATTCTCTCCGTGGTATCCAATATCATGAAGAGATGCAGCCTTGATACTGGCGCAATCTTTGCTTCTTTAGGCCCTCATTCGACATTGAGTTGCCTAGTATCCCCTAACGTATTGAAGCTTTTGTGGGCGAACATTGGGCCTACTATGTCTGCCGATGAAGTTCATCTCGAGTATGTGCGTGTGAGGACAGCGCCCTCTCGTGTCGATTTTCGAGATCGAATGTACTTGGGCTTAAGGCCATCGCATCGCCTTGCATTCCTCCAGTACCGGCGACATGGTATTATACTTCCTTTTGGAGCCCTCAATGCTCATTTCAATACACCCAACCCGTCTCTCTTTGCCAACGGTGTGTGGCTACAGACTGATTTTGCAGACCCACTCGAGTCCTGGGAGTAAGTACACATTCCGATCGAAATCCAAGGCAAGCAGTGATATTTTACCCTCAGCTTAGATCAGATTTTCCAAGCCGGAAAAGCGCATTGGGCTCAACCCGAAGATGTTTATGGATGCCTCTACTTTTTCTTGACAGACCAATTACGGGCGTTTGCACGTCATATACGTCAGCACCGCATCTCATTTCATGTTTTCGACTTTGAAGCGTGCGAGCTGGCGCGAGGTATCGCACTGGGCAAGTTGGAAAACTACGGCATTCCGACCACAACCCTGTTCGATCGCATCGAGGTGTCGAATATCATGGATCCAAATTACGTCGGTATACCGAACGTGATTAACGAATGGGGACCACTTCTTGCGAAAACGAACCATGCAACCCTCTTAGGGTACTTCATGAATTGGGTGGCGTATACACAAAAGGGTCGCGTTGTGGACTCTGACCCATCGGTGGCTAGAAGCGTATTGCACTCGATGGTGAAGAGCAACCGGGTATGCTTCTACCTTGGTATCTTATTTCGACTTTCCTCACGGACTTTGTCCCAAGCTTCGTTCTGACATGGGTCCAACGCTGGGATTATTTCTCGCTATGGGTAGTATCGATGCCTTTTACGATAACTCCAAGGTGTTTGCCAAGTATTGGGATGATCAAGGTGGCGCCAACGTCAAACTGCAGTTAAGGAATTCCCACAAAATCGTTCCACACGTATGTTGGTATTTGGTTGCCTTCAAGACCCGAACGCTAAACTTCCTTGAAATTCCCGCTGACAGCGCATGAAAGCGAAAGTCGATGCGAAACCGAATGCACTTCCCAACTTGGCCGACGATGAAACATGGTATCGATACGTGTGTCATGCTTATTCCTTCAGGGTTTGCTTTCTCCCTGACGCGTTTACAGTCTGGACTTATCAACCGAACATGGATAGAACGTTTTGTCGAGCTCTGTCATAGGGCTTGAGGTCACACTTGGCCTAATAGTTACATGTAAAACACTGTGACACTGGCGCAGTTGATAACTATGATTTGATGCCTCGTTTGATCCTGTCTTGCAGTCTTGTAGAATATACTGAGTGCAGAGCCGCTAGATGTCTTCACTCGCATCATCAGAGCCAATGATCCAATGTGCCTGTTCACAGAATCTGACAGTGATGCCCTTGGAAAAGTGATAGAGGACTCCCTGCTGCAGCTGAGGTTCCCGCCACCCGAGACGCTCCCTTGTGCAAATAGGAATTGCTCGAATCCTGGCGGGTCGCCTTGTGACGGCTGTAAACTAGTGTTGTATTGCTCCAAGGTAAGAACCGAGTTAGACTTGCGCTCGTTCCCAAGACTCAATGTGATTAGAAATGTGAGAGAATGCATAGGAATGCTCATAAACGAAGTGCATCGATGTCAATTCCTTCTGTGCGTTCAAACGTTGACTCTCTGGCAGTTTGTCCCTCTGGTTCGACTACATTACAGGATGACAGTGGCTCCCAGGACGACGATCAGTCTCTCTCGAATACACCGTCCCCACATGAAGAGACCGCTACGGTCATTGCGCCTCTGTTCGCTGATATTTGAGAGACTGATCGTCAACTAATCAATTGTATCCTAGATCTGGAAACATGCCTGCGGTAGACGTCATCAATCTGAAAAACAATGAAAGGGATAGAACAAGAGATTTTTCCCTGGCGTTTGCGGGTGGGTCGCCCTGTCATCTGCATTTTTTTTGCTTAAAGTATTCGCTCTTAGCTTCCGGGGATCTTCGAAACGTTGTACGCACAGTGAATGCATTGGAATCTGACTTTGCAGGACATCTCGACATCTTGCTCAATGATACATCGGACTCGGTTGTGTCGCGCAATATGGTGCTGTTGTTGATTCTTGGCGCCATGCCGAACGAATCAGTGGCGGCCGACATCGCCCTCCATTTTTGGTATTCGGTCTTGTTACCCGAAGAATACCGGCACCGCATCCTCGCCTTGCTGTTGTTGACTCTGCAACAATACACGGACAGGACGGAACCACTTTCGATTCCCCTGGGTCGGCGCGCGAGATTGACTTGTTTGGTGCCTCGGGACATAACAGACCATCTGTTGTATACCGCTGGCCCCACACGTTCAACACAAGAGGCGCGCGACGAATACGAGCGCGTCGGTGCAACATCAGCTCGACGAGATGCCAAACAGCGTACGCTGGGTGGGCTGACGTCCCGTCACCGCCTAGCGATGATGGCGTTTTGGCGATCTGGGGTTGTGCTTCCGTTTAGCGTCTCGAGCGACCACCACACAGTGCCCAACGCATCCTTGTTCTCACCATGCAGCGGCACGTGGCTCGGGAACCACGTCGAGAATCCGCTTGCATCGTGGGAGTAAGTTCGAGTCTCGTTCACGTTTCGCGTTCGCTCACTTTTTTTTTTCTGCGTCGCAGCCCCAACGAGGTCGTTGAGGCAGGTAAAGCACGCGGGGCGCAGCCCGAGGACGTGTACGGCTGTCTGTACTTTTACCTCGGGGGTCAACTGCGCACGTTTGCAGCCCGTCTGCGCGATCTAGACGTCACCATACACGTGTTGAACACGGCCGGGCACACGATCGCACACGACCTTTCCGGCGGATCGTATTCTCGGTACGGTTTGACGCCGAGCGTGCGGTTCGACCGTATCGACCTCGGCCATGTGCCCGCGGACGTGGGATTACGCGTGTTGAGGTCGTGGACGCCCTTGTTGGCCGAGGGCGACGCGGCCGCGATCGTGTGTGCGTTTTCGGACTGGACGCGTGTTCAAGAAGACGGGCGTGTCGCTACGATCGTTGGAAAGCTCCTCAAGCTGGGCAGGGTAACCACGTTTCCACTTCTCTTATAAGTATTATTATGAATCCCGTGGTCTGACGATGTGGACGGTTGCAGTTGCCGCACGGAACGACGTTGGCGGACGCGTTGGCGACCCAAACGGCGTCGCTCGATGCCGCGTACGACAACGCAAAGGCGTTTACGCATTTTTTGAAAACTATGTCGCTCGGCGAAGCGCTTCGCGGGACGACGGTCAAGCGTCGGCTGAAGCACCAAATTCTTCCTCACGTGCGTTTCCCACGTGGATTGGATGCGCCACGTACGAGCAGAAATGACGGTTTCGATTGCAGAGAGTCAGGATGCCGGTGAATGCGAAGACGACCGACTTGCCTCTCATGCCGGACGACGAGACGTGGTACCGCTACGTAGGTCTACTTTTTTGCGTGTGCGTTTCCTTTTGGCCGTTGATCTTGATGTTTGTGTGTGGACAGGTGAGACTCGCTGGGATCTCGTTTACGACGCGTTATTTAGAGCTCGCTCGTGCGCGCCCGGGGGTGTAGTAGCTCATGATCATTTTCCAGTTCTCAGCTTCATACACGTACATGTGATAGTCGTTGATCTTTGTACTCTCAAGATCCTTATCCGAATGCCACCTCGGCAGCATGGTATACAATAGTCGCGGGTTAGATTATAAGGTAGTTAAAACAAACCTAGTCTTCGGTTTCCGTCACCTCGCCAAAAACGCGCGTCAGAAAGCCATCTCCGCACGCCTTATAAAACGCCATCGCCCTCTGACACTCCTCTTCAAAATCCACGCGAAAACTGGAATTAGGGATGATCGTCCCGTAATCCTCTTCGTCGTCGTCGCCCTTCTCGTCATCCCCGACGTGAAAATGAAATATGGGTTTGAGCGGCTCCGACGGCGAGGGCGTCTCGGGAAATTGGCAGTTCCAACTGACTTGGTGTCGAAAGAGATCGATCAACAGCTCCCATCTGGCGTACCATCCGCACTGTCCTGTTCTCGCGCGTTAGCACTCGGCCTTTCGTCCTCAAAAGAAAGACGAACCTTGAAAAGGTGGACTCTTGAGAGACGATGCACACTTGACGTGGTCGAGGGGCTTGCTCTGGGGCATCGGGCTGTCGTCTGCGACGAGGGTGGAATCCGACTCCAGGCCGTTTTCCATGATCGACGAGGTATACGAGCTCAGCGAGCTCAGCGTCGACGAGGACGGGGACGCTTGCATGCGCGCGTCGTCGATAGACGCGGATGGTGCACACGACGCAGATCGCTGGTGCATGTCAAACACGTACAATGCCTTTTGAATCGTCCAGAGAGGGTACATAAAAAAGGACCGGTCGATGCTGGCAGCGCATGGATCCCGCAGTGCGGAAATGTCGCCGACGCGGGGGAAGATGGAAGTACTGGCGTCTTGTTCGTGTTTCTTGGGTGGTTGATCTGCGAGATCACGCTCCAGTCCTGACGGAGGGGTACACACAGGCGGTGAGTTGTCCATCGTGTGTGGATGAGGGGTAGTGAGGTCCGTGTATGCATGGTTTGCCTCCTCCCCGAGACTCTGCTTGATCTCGCCCTGCTGATAACGGGCCCATACTTCATGACGAGAATTCCAAAGGGTTTTTCGCTGCTGAAGAGCGCTGCGAGAGAAGCCACGATGGGGGTATTGGAGTCTAAGGGGTGTGACTGGCATGTGCTCTGGTGCACCGACATCGACGTGGAGTTGTGCTCTGGGCGGGCGGATTGGTGTTGGGGCCACAGGCTCGGGGGCGACTGGGTCCATTGGGTGATCTTGTGGAACGGGTGCTGTGTCCACGTTCTCGCTGGGTGAATCTGTAGCCTGTTCTTCGTCGTCTGTGCTCTCCACGATCGGAAGACGAGGGGGGTCTACAGGGGCAATGACGACCTCGAAGGTCTCTTCTTCGAAAAATGCGGTATCCCAGCCAATAGCCTCCAAGGCATGTGTTGGTGAGTTATTGAACATCAGGATTTCGTCCTCGATGTCGTCCATGCAAAAGTCGAGACGGCTAGGGGAGCGAGAGGGGAGGGGGATATCATCCGAGTCGTCGAAGAAGAGGGATTCGAGAGAGGACGAGGTGTCCATGGTGGGGAAGGGAACAAACCGTCGGCGGGCGTGTGTGGCGAGCGTGTCCCAAGTACTTATGTGTTCAGTGTGAGGTCCTAAATAGCCACAAAGCGGCGCGACACACCCAATCACGTGGGTTAACTTTGCTCGGTGGACCAGGACAATGGGATCAACAATAGTGTGCATAAATGGAGTACATACACACCGAAAGTTGCTCATTTTCTATCGAACCTCAACGTCGTCTTTCGCATCTTATCCGAATGCTCAGAAAACGGTACCAGGTAACCGCCTGGGGATGCTACCAGACCAATCCTCTGATGTTCCATCGAGTCGCCCTCTGGTGCGGAGATGACCTGGACGATGGTCTGAGTCTCGAGGTTATGGATCTCGATCGTGCCATTGGGGAGGAGTGTCGTAATGTTTGGGTAGTCCAAACCTATCGGCACGGTCTGTTCCACTCGGAGAGGTCATGTCACACCACACTCACAAACAGAAAGTGGATGGCTGGGCCACTCCAATGTTCCTCTTACAGGATCACCCTCGCCCGTGATAAACACACCGAGGGTGCTCGAACCAGTCCACGAGAGCAAGAGAAACTCGCTTTGACCGACGACCACGATGAACGGCTTGATCTGCCTGTCGCTATCTGGTTCCTGGTTGACAGGAAGGACGGGAAACATCTGAGCGCTCTGTAGATCGATGATGTTGTAATATTGGGCGTCTGCGACACAGAGGTATTGGCCCGCACGCCGTGCCAGTCGAGCGCCGGCTGGGAATGGGATTTCCTATATGAACCGGGCTGATTATGAACGGGATTTCGTCAAGTGGACCGTGACCTTTACCCTAGAGTACACGAGACGGTCTTCAGATAGACTGAACAATGCGATGGCGCTCCGCTTTATGACGCAAAAGTCGACGGGGTGCAGCTTTGACGGGGTGTCGTGTGGGATGGGTGTGGGGCGCAAAAGGTGAAGCTGATCGACGGCAATGGACTCCACGTGGCGAATTGGTTTGAAATTTGGCACAGGATCGAGCGAAGGCAAAGTGTAAAAGTGTATTTGACGATCTTTCGCGCTGATTGAGCGGTGTGAAGTGAGACAATGGAGCAGCTTACCGGACAAGATCAGCACGCGGGACATATAGGGAATGAGGACGAGCTCGTCGATGGGCTTTCCGTTTGGAAGACTCTGGCGCGACAGGAGAGAGTAGGAGGCCTGATGCACGTTTGGCTCGGGCTGGAGGGCGAAACGGAGGAGCTCGCCGGTGGTGGACCCGACATAGAGTTCGGAGGCTGGAGAGGTGGGTGATTGAGTGCTTTGACAGTGATTTCGTGCGTACCAAGTGCCTGTGCGGTGGATGGTTGTACGTCGTTGAGGAGGGGGAGGAAGAGGTATGGAGGGACGTCCATGGTGATGATGGAAGTAAATACGACAGCCACGCGGCCAACATCGCGCTCATGCAGCTCGCCGACCCGCTCTACTCCCAACCACCATGAGACGCTCCTCCGTCTCCCTCACAGGCCGCGACTCCCCCTCTCGCCCCGCCATCAACGCCCCCGACGCCGACAGATGGGTCGGCGCGTGGTCCACCGTATACGCAAGAGGTCCTCTTTCCCTCCACCCGTTCACCCCGTCGCTCACCGTGCACAGATCTCATCGACTCACGCATCGTCGCCGTCGACGCGGACTCCACCGTGGAAGACGCCTGCGATGCAAGTCCGATCCTATTTTCCTCTCTCCACGCTTATCTCTCGTAGCTCCTCAAAGAAGATATCTCTTGTCTCGCCGTCAAGGCCATCCCCGATGCACAGTCCTCCTCTCCCTATCTCGGTCTCTTTGACGTACGCGTACACGCCTGTTTCGCCTTTCTGTTACGCTAAAAATGCGGCCAGTTTTCCGACGTAAACGCATTCCTGACCCTGGCAGCCACACGACACACGATTCCTCCCCACGAGCTGAAAGCAAACTCTCGGGCGGATCAAATCATGTCTGCCGCCCGCTCTGGACGCGTTCCCGTCCACCTCGTCAGCAGTACGTATCCGAGTACCTCTTCTTTGCCCGTCTCCAATCCACGATAGACTTGTCCGAGAAGAACTTTCTTGAAGTCGTCCCCTACGAAGCCACCATCGTATCTCTACTGGCCGTCTTCGCCCGCGGAACACATAGGGGTACGAACATCTCTGTTTTCGTCGCGAGCACATGCCGATCACATCTACAGTGCTCGTGTCTTCGCCATCGCCATCCGACACCTATCTTGGCATGGTATCTGACATGGGCCTTTTATCCTGGTTCTCTGCTTATGCCGAACGAACCTCCACGTTCCGATCTTATCTTGCCCACTCACTTCACGCCCTGTCCCTTCCTTCTCTTTACATGTACTCATCAGTCGTTGCAACGTCTAGCACAGCGCAGGTTCTCGACGTCATGCGGCTCATGAGCGAGCAAGGCGTGAGCAGTGTTGCTGCCATTGACGACGATTCGGGTACCTTGTTGGGCGCAGTTAGCGTCACTGACATCGGCAAGGTATGACTCTCATGTTTTTCTTTTTTGCTCGGCATCCAAATAAATTCTTTGCCTCTAGATAGTAGTCCCTTCTCAGAGCAACCACATACTCTCCACGCCCGTGTACCAATTCGTCGCCCAAATCAAGGTTCGAGCATCTTCATTCAGCATCCCACCGGCGTCATCATCCTTTATCATAGGAACCCGACGGACTCACAGACGGCGTCGACAAGTATCCAGGTCCGGCACATCACCGGAATTCCTAGAAACGCTCTAACGCACTCGTTTGCAGTCTACGTCGTCTTTCCAACGAGCACGCTCTCTTACACCGTCCAGAAGCTCCTCGCCAGTCCGTCCCCATCCCTCGTTGCCCGCCCGTTCGCCCGACTGATCCTCGTCAGCCAACTCGCACCGCCTCTTTGTCACCGACAACGACTTTTCACCATCGTCCCTCTCGCCGTCCAACCTCGGGAGCGGCAACCTCTGCGGCATCGTCTCCATCGTCGATAGTAAGTTCGCCTTTTGCGCCGTCCTCGCTCGATTCTTTTCCTACTCCGTTCGTGTGCTAGTTCTCTCCCTCTTTGCTCGCATCGCCAACATCCCCGACGTCGACCCGACACAACGGATGCGCCATCGACGCGCTTCATCGTCGTCCTCTCAGTCTTCCCGCTCGGTCTCGCACGATCTTTCCGCCAGATCCCGCTCGAGCAGCCGGACGAGCATGCGTTTGAGCCCTAGCCCGCGCATCGTTGCGGCTACCGTGGACAAGCGTAGCTCCATCTCGAGCTTGGACGCCTTCCAGTGGTCAGAGCTCGTTTCGCCTCGAAAGGAAGAACATAAATGATGTGTGCGTCGTCTCAACATGGTTTTCTTTTGACTGTAATATACTGTGGATGTACCGGAGTTTCATGTACTAATAGGATGTTTTCATCACTCAAACGGTCGTACGGTCAAATGGGGGTATGCATAGTTGGAAATAATAATAAAACACGTTCACGTTGCGATACCGTTTTAAAAAGACAACGTAGTTGGATACGTGCATAAAACAAAGAAAGAAATGCGTCGCTACACGAGGTCGAGTCTAAAGTCTGAATCTAGAAACATAAACATAAACACTAACCCAGAGGAACATACGCTAGTGGAAAGAAACCGGAAAGAAATAGATTTACTGTTCCGCGTGTCCGTTGTTGTCGCCCTGCACTGTGGCTCTCACCTCCTCCTTCTTGGTCCCAATCGCCTTGGCGAGGTCGCCAATTCTCTGCGCGAGCTTCTCCAGCATCGGCCTGACGCCCTCGCTGACCTCATCGACGACGCGATGGGCCTTTTCACCCACCGAGATATCAGGGGTGGTGACAATGTTGCGCAGATCCGTGATGGTTTTCGAGATGTCGGGATACATGGACTGAAGCGTTTGGGGAAGAGTGGCCGTAGACTGCTGCACTTTTAGCAACTCCTGAAGCATGCTGTCCGAGAGTGCGTGGATGTGCGACTGAGCAGTCGTGATAGACGCAGAAGCAAGCCCCTGAATAGAGTTGGCGGTGTCAATGGCCTTTTGACTGCATCGCAATGAGCGCCATGGTCGACAAAAAAAGACGCATATACTCACACAAGCACGCTTTGCTGCTGAAGCTGTTTGAGATGCTCGGCAGAATAAACGTACACGTTGTCTCTCAAATGCTTTGAGATAGCATATACGCGCTGATACTGGTACTGGCATTCAGACGAAGTAGACGTCGGCGAGCTCGTTCCGGATTCGCTGCCAACCTTGTTGACGGCGCTCTCCAAGTAATCGATCAAAGGAGCAAATCTCTGCGGCAAGTCAATATCCTTCGGTACCTATGATCACGTAAAAATAAACAATACCTTATCAATTCCCTCTGCAACGCCGACAGCGGGCGACTTAACGTTCTTATCAAACCGCTCGTTTGCAGACGACACGACGCTGTCGCGCCTTTGCCTCACATAAGAAGCGACTTCCTCTGGTTTGACCCTAAAGGGGTAAGGATACCTGGATTCGATGATGTCCAGACCCTTGTTGGCGTAGCCGTCCGCAGAGACGATCAGCGGCGCGAGGCGGATTTGCAACGGCTGGGAGAAATTGTATGCAGTTTGGGTGATGACCTGAGCCGCGTGGTAAGGGAAGCGGGTGAGCACGTTCGACGACAGGGTGGAATGTATCTGGTCCAACGAGGACGCGATGATAGGGATGGAAGCGACACGGCTCAGCGCCGTGATATCAGGGACTTGCGTTTGGGGCTGAGACTCGGGTTGAGTAGCGGCCGCCATTCGGACGAGGAGCGGTGGAAAAAGGAGGAAAATGCAAACGCACAATGAGACGACAGGACAGGGTTCATATACGCTTTTGAGAATGGCATGTGATTTGGCCGCACTGCGCCTGTCACGCCGTCACAGATCTACTCTTGACGTTTCGCCCCTGCGTGCATTTTTTTTCACGCATATCGGTGTTCTATTCATGTCATAGTTCAGTTCGGACCGATCCAGATTGTGGCGTAAAGACCCATGCGGCAGTCTAGACTTCTTATCGTACTCTATGTGTCTCACTGCGTGAACAGAAAATAACGATCTGGATAACGCCCCCGGACCCCTGTTCCTAGGGGTCCTACACTTTTTTAATGTGATATAACAACTCCAACCTGATCACGCGCGGAATTCGGCGATGAAAATGATTTACATGGATAGTAATAATATGATCGAGACCACCCACTTCCAAGCCCCAGCGTCGACAGACGCTGCCACCTAGTACGGTATACAATTGTTCTTTCGCTATATTTAAATGGCCTGAGACTAGAACCGGTGGCGCAACGGGTCGATGTTATCACAGCGCTGGAGTGTTTCAAGGTGGTCTCTAAAAACACCTGATTGACTCCCGACGGAGCCCTCTTATCCCGGTGGTTGACGTCCATCAAAACTTTGATCATAATGATGCCAGGATGAAACTGTTCCAGGCGCAAAAACCGCCCCCTTGCGTCTGTTCTCTTATCTTGCGCTGCACCGTGCGTGACTCATCAGAAACGTCGGTCGGAATCACATGGATGCGTAGGCCGTGTTCCATCGAGGCGATTCGAGGAGAGCCACCAGCACTGCATTGTGGGCCACGTCGCGGTCGGGAGAGAAAACAATACCGTGTGATTGTTAATCGCTCGAGTATGCCAATGGTGAGCAGAACAAGACCGGCCTGTTTCAAGGTCGATCTCGTAGGATCATCGGCCCAGGCTGGGTCTTTATGTTGGCGTGATCGGCGGTATCGACGGTGCCGTAGACGATGATGTCATCATCAAATGTTGATCGTTCTGCCTTAAAGACACATTAGCGAGTCGGGTTTATTAGAAGATTTACTGGCAAGAACATGCATACATGCAATGACTGATTCGTCGACCTCTCGCCAAAGAGCTTGTCATAATAGGACCATTTCGTTTTGTATTCAAGGAATGACGGAATGTGCAACTCGGATCAGAGTCTACGTCGTGGAAGAACTTGCGCCGAAGAACCCATGACCTTGGATGTTTCTCACGCTGTACACAATCAGTTTAAGTAAGCACTCGGAGGATCCAGCTTGTAGGCTTGTCGTCTCGAGGCGTCCGGAAATATGGTCGGCTTGTATGGAAGCCTATGTAGCCTACCAGTGCCAGCGGAAATAACACCACAGGCAAGTTTCCAACTCACCTTGGCGTTTGTTCACTCGGCGTTACAGCTAAAAATCCGTCTCCTAGGTACGTCTTTGCTTAATCACGCGGCCTGACCTCGGACCCGGACTCCGAGTCGGAGACGCGGCGTCCCGGTTGTGTCGGAAGCCCTCATACACCGGACCATCGTTCACAGACTCGGAGCATGTCCCATGATTACTTGGGGTCCCATTGAATCAACCTGTTCATCGGCCTGATTTGTGTTCGTCTGATCTAGCCTGCATGCTTTCCTGATTATTCACGTTTGTCTGTATTTGTGACCGTGTTTTCTGGACCGAAATCCCATTGGTTGAACTTTTACATTAATGCCTTGGCGCAGTTGTTCCCTGGCAATTCCTCGAATACCAAATGTCGATCAGCATGTGCACATGCGCGACCAGTATAGGATGACTCGCCGAGGCCGATCAACTCTCTGTATGCATCAGCGCCAAAAAAAAAGTCGCGTTTTATCGTTCTCGACTGTGTCGTACTGTAGGCTGACCGCGTTTTGGTGATCTCGTTCTACAGTGCCACTTGCCGCACTCACAACGAGTCCAGCACTGAACTTCCCCACCGCGTTTCACTTTTATGCGAAACACCAAGAATGGGTGCATTAAACAATTTCATTCGTACAAGATTGATAGTGACTCGTATGGCCGGATGAACATGTTTACCATGGACTGCAGTTAAAACATCGGATCCGAGGAACGAGAACACCTTTCATCAACAGTTCCTTATATCGAGTGCAAAACTCTTCTGGGGTCAGTCCTACTTGACATTCTTCTTCGAGACTCTCATCAGGTCCAAGCTGTGAATCAGGCCTTCCACGCTATGATCCTCCGATCAGTTGCGAGTCGGTTAACACAAGACAAATAAGCATTGAGTGTTGGATAATGTATCTTCGAGTGTTGCCCTAAACTCATCGGCTATACATGGTATCTGCTCTGAAGAATTTAGTGTGTATTCCTCATCCGAGTCCCTGTCTTGTTCTTCAACAGTGTTCTTATGGAGCCTTGCCATCAGCTTAATTGTACCCTTCCAATGGGTCGACGGAGCCCACATCAGTTCATCAGTTTCTGAGTCTGTTCTAGTGCAGAACAATGTTCATTGCATAATATTCTTTCGCAGAAGTGTCTGTCACATGGTGCCAAACACTGTCACACAACATCAGAAATCCATTTTTCTGTGATGTAGTTTTGCCCTAGACTCGCATCTAGGTATGATAAATACAGTAGTTGGTTATATCTGACCACTGAGACTCACGTCTAGCTCTTACAGATCTTACTCCAGACACACAACAAGTGCGGCTGAAGAAAAGGGTGGCGGTCTGAGGCACAGCGAGGCACGAGCACAGCCACAGAGCTTTGTCTTCGGCCAGGTTTGGAGGAGCATCACTGTCAGGAATCAAACAATTACGAGCATGCTAGAATTCCGTGAGCATGACTGGAATCAACATATATTAGAAATAGAAGAAAAGATATAGGTATTCTGATATGCACCTGTGTTGGAAGCAGGTTTCTCTGATACCCAGGTCATCCAGGGGCAGAGCATGCAGTGAGGAAGATATTAAGAGACTGAGTGAGGAAATACTCACCCTTTGTATCTGAGGTTACTGGGTAAAGTCTTGAAGAGTAGAGAGAGGGGAGTAGTCTGAGTGAAGACTGTATTGCTGACTCTAGGAAGAAATCCCTCTCAAAGTCTTGAGTTTATATATGTACAGGATATGTGCATGGACCATGTACAATTACTATATCTAGAGGGAATAACACATACACTAGATAAGAGAGAGAAATGCTATTGGTTCTATCAATAGCATCGGCCGACATGTGTCATATCTTATGTGTCATGCTCAGTCAGCATGATAAGACCGATTCATCCTATTGGTTGATAACCAGGATCATATCTGATTGGATGATTGTGTTATCTATGATGTCATAGATAAGAGTCTAGACTTTATAATGTCATTGTCTAGAACATTCTGATATCTAATCTCTGATAAGAGATAAGAGATCATTTCTGGACTTTGTTCAGACCATTTATCATGTGATCTATCCACATGATCAAGTCACATGTGTTCCATGTCATGTGCTAAAGTCACACGAACACATGATCACAATTTCAACAACCTGGAATCAACAAGGAAAACTCTAAGGTTTCTGATGTCAACCCAGATCTTATATACTATCTACCTTGTGTTCATGTCTGAATCCGTAACATATGTAGAAACACTGAGAAAATTCTAACATTACCCCCATGTCAAGGTTCGTCACTCTTGATGAATAGGGGCAAAGATAAAGATTTGTGAAAGGTAAGGAAGTCAGGTCAAAGAAACATTGGAGAGGATATTGGGAGGGGTTCATGCTGACATTCTGGGCAAGAGCATGGTGGTTCGGGAATAAAAGAAAGATTGGGAAGACATGAGGGGAGGTCAAGGATATAGTATCTGTTATGCATGTGCAATGTCTAGTTCCAGTGTGTCCTCAAAAGGCGACACAAAGTCCTGTAGATCGAAGGGTTCTCTGCTGAGACTCGAGACTCAGGCAGGATGAGACTAAACACTGCATATAATTGCACAGATCTGGCTGGGGGATATACAGGATAACTACTAACTATTTATACAGGTCGGAACCATCTCAGAATGGAAGAGTGATGGGACAGGACACATGGTATACTACAACGGCCTCGTGGAGTCAATGATAAGAATGGGATGACACTGCCATCAAAAGGAGGATGGCAGGAGGAGCAGAGGTCCGTGACGAAAGCAGTGTTAGAGACACATGGCAAGAGCTATGAAAGCGGAAGAAGGGAAGAACAGGGCGAGTCCAGAACGGGGATCTCCATATGACCGTATGGAGCATAGTCTTCAGGGAATAAGGTCCAGTAACATTCCGGGGGTAGTCCGTCCTTGGGTTTCCACTCCATAGGGGAAGAAGTGGGGGGTTCTGATGGTCCTGGATCCTCAAGTCCTTCGGAATTGTGCTTACTCGTAACATTACCCTCTTCTATCCATTGAAGACCCTCTTCAACCCCTAAAGTCACCTCCCGCAGAATCTCCATTGTTGAAGATGACATTGTCATCATTGAAGTCTTCTGGGTTGAAGCATTCAGCAGATGAGTGTCCCATTCCGTTACAGGAGGAGCATCGGTTGGAGGGGCATTTTCTTTGGATATGTTCAGGGGCTTTGTGCTGGCAGCAGGGACAAGTGTAGATGGGGCAGTTGGGTCGTAGATGTTTGATACTTCCACATTGGAAGCATGCGAGTTGGTCCCAGGGTAGGTCTTGAAGGGATGGGAATGGGGTCGGGGGATGGTGCTTCTTTCTGTTTTCCTTTTTCTTTTTCTCCGATCGAACTCATGCTCTGTCCCTCACTTCTTTCAACCGATGATACAGACTTCTTTGGGCCATCTCGAATAGGTAGAACTTGGGGGGTTTGGGGGAGGGAGGTCATGGCCAATCCCTCTGCCATTTGTAGGGCTGCGTCTTTAATTCTCCTCTCGGCCATGGCGATTCCTCCAAGCAATGGTCCAGTGCTTCCCATGATGGGAGGGTTCTGGGCATGGCTGGTCCTGTTAAGTTTCTTGACGATAGGGGTGAAAGAGGGTGATATGGCGAGGTGGTCATGGGCGAGGTCCAAGAGGTAGTTTTCCCCTTGTTCTTCAGTGAGGGATCGAAGGAGTGGTCAGAGGTAGGGAGCCAGAGCAACTCTGGAGAAGGTATTGATGATTCTGAAGATGCCAAGGTCTGCAAGGGTTTGGCAGATTTGGATTCGTCCCTCAGCCAGAGAGTGTTCGATTGCGTAATCGAGAGATTCTGCTGGTGTTGGATTTCTTCGAGCTCTTTTGTGATTGAGTCTGACAGAGAGTGCGAGTCGTTGAAAGGCTGCAATAAGGGGGGGGAAGATGGGTGCTTCATTATAGAGGGGGTGTGAGACGAGATAGTGGTAGAGGGCTGGGCATTCAAGGACCGATACCAGGAGGGTGTTTTGAAAAATAGGGGGGAGTCTATGTCCTCAGACAGGAGGTAGTTCAGGAATGAAGATTCCGGAC
>JBBPMJ010000462.1:0-26345 GCA_038090255.1 Austroboletus niveus
CCGCGTCTTGTCGGACTCGGACTCGGACTCGGGGTGAAGACATTATTTGCGAACTGAGCCAAAGAATCATCCATTGAATGAAACAGGGGCGGTACAAGATCAATCAAGCAATTATCTGCCACTGAGCCACAAACTTCATTGAGACTCTACAAATCATGGAGCTCCTCCTCATATTGCTCTCCATCTCTGCGAGATGTTGTCTTTTCTCAAGTCTTTCCTCTTCGCCTCACTTTCTTTCGCCTTCTTGGTCTCTGCCGCGTCCATCCATGCTGCCAAGGGTTGCAGCCACTACGGGCCCTCATGTAAAGGTGGCAATTTCAATCTGTGTGCTGGTGGTACATCCGAAGACACAAGCTTTAATTGTAGTCCCAAGAATCTCGAGTGAGCGAGGCGACTGCCCATGTTGCGACGAGGCTTTACATCCACCATGATAGCTCAGATGCCAAGCACGACGTCCATCATGAAAATGTACATGTCCCTAGGGCATCGCAGAATCCTAATTCTCAGGCCGATACCAAGTTGAGGATTCCAAATCAGGATTCCACAGAGTGAGCAAGATGCTTGCCAATATTGTGACCAGACTGACACCTGTATCAGCCAATTCGAGCGGTTGGCATATGTGGCCTACGCCTTGAACAGAATTTACGGGGAAATGTGCCCCGAAGACTCTTGCGTGGGAGCTAACGATGTCTCATGTATCGATGGAAAAATCGCAAAGTGCGACTCGAGTGGTAAAAAATACACCCTCACACTCTGTCACACTGGAAAAATCTGTGCAGCCAAACCCTCCTTAGATAAGAATATTCCAGAAATGTCTTGCATCCGCGAAGAGGACGTTTCAGAGGCATTTAAAATATTTCAAAGTGGCATAAAAAGTCAGTGACAGCGAACATGTTGCTGCTGGTCAGCTTCTGTTTCTCTTACATACGATGTTTGAAAACAAACAGAGATTGGAATTCAGCTTCTCGAGTTCATTCCAATACTACTGTACCACAGTACAACAACCGGAGGGTGCTCTGCCGCCGAGTCACATTCGAATTACTCTCGGCTCCGTCTTACTAGTGCGCATATGCTGAGTTAGATTCCTTTCCGGAGGACCACATGCTCCGAAACAAATCGAACACAACCGATCGTTCATCATGCATGGTTCACATTCAATTTACATATTTCAAAGCCACTCCTTTGCCGTCAGGCACCGCAACTGACGTCCTCGCAAGGTTTCAAATCCGACATCTCGGACAAGTACTCGATCGCTTAGAAATAGAAACACGACCACGCTACATCAGATTCAAAAAACACACATACAGCTTAACGGTAGGTAGGGCGACAGGCCTTTTTATGCGCCTTCCACCCGGCGCGCTGACACGTCTTGGAACAATACCGGACACGCTTGCACCGGCTGCACTTCCAAAGGCCATCCTGCTTGCCGCACGTCCCACATGCATGCTCTCCAGTCTTGCCTACCGTCTTGTCGATGTCACGCCCGCGAATCGCCTCTCCCGCCTCGGCCTCCTTCTCCTCGTCCTCGTCTGGTTTTGCAGTCGCCCGGATAAACAGAGGCACGTCCCCCTCCTCCAAATACGCGACCGGAAACAACGGGCTCAACGCCGCCCTCGTCAAGTACGGTGCGACGCGCCTGAACCGCCTCGGCAACACCTCCGTCCCGACCCCCTCCCCACACGCACACATCCACGTCCGACTCTTCCTCTTCTGCGCCCCTTCGGACTCGGACTCGGCGCGACGGTACGCACACGTTTCTTTGTGGGACCACGTCCGACAGCGCTCCGTTAGCCGCGGGACGAGCTCGGACTACGCCGCAGCTTCCTCGGCGTCCGTATCGACGTGTGCGATCCGCGCCTGGCACAGAGCCGCACGCGCTACGAACGCGTCTGCGACGACCGTGTGCGACCCGAGATCGAGACACGTCCGCGCGACGACGACGTACAGGTACGGCGTGCGTTTCCCGTCCACGAGCGCGAACACGTCGCTGGTGGTGCCGGTCGCGTGCGAGCCTGCAGCGGTGCCGAGGACGACCTGCACCGTCTGCTTCACGTCGAGCAGCACGTCGAGCGAGAGCGCGTACGAAAGGGGCTGTAGGCCGCCGAGAAGCCGGACTTGGCGTGCGATGTCGACCCGCCGGCACATGCGGCGACGTTCAAGCGCCGAGAACATCTCGCTGAGGTGGACGTCGTACCAGTTGAGAGACTTGGCAGCGTCGGAGAGCGTAAAGGTCGGGCAGCGGTCGAGGTGGACGCGGTGGATGCTTCCGAGAGCGGGCGTGCAGTCCGAGGACGAGCCGAAACGGTCCGAGAGGTAGCGTTCGGGCCGGACTTGCAAGGGGGCGAGGGGCACGATGACCTGTGGGGGAGCGAGAAACGTCAACGTCAAGTAAAACGTCAAGGACACGGAAAGACGTACTTCGACGTAAGACGAGCGACAAGCGACGCGCAGCCTCGCACGCTCAACGTCAACAGGAAGCGGGAACCGAACGTTAAACGTGTGGATGCCTATATTCAAGCGCGCCTCGAAGCTGCACGCTGAATGAGAAGAGCTGACGGTCAGGATGGTGCGCGTATCTGCGAGCGCGACGCACGCAGCACGCTCCGTGACGTCGATACGTGCGGTAAACGACTCGATCGTGGGCGTCTCGTTGCAAAAGTCGACGTGCACGTGCGTGCCTGGTCTGCAAAGCATTTCCGACGCGCTGCTCGAGGCTTGGTCCGGGCACGCGCTTGTTCCAGTATCCGGCCACGGAGCCCGCCGAGCCCGAACCTACCACCGGGCGCCGCGCGAGCAGAAACACACGTTCCGCGTTCGCCAACGCCGTCCTGAACACCGTCAGATTGAACCCGAGTTTGGTCGCGAACTTGGACGCGACCACCATGGTCGGGCGCAACGTCAGACCGACCGTCGCTCGCGCGTTCTCGCCAAAATCCACGACCGAAGACGTCGGGACCGAGAACGTGACGACGAGCGGCGCATTCGACCGCCACGGTGGCTGCGTACCGCACTCAGTGATGACGCCCGTTCGGTTCTCGCCCGTCCCAGAGACGCAGAGCGTTCCGAACGTTGCCGAGGTCGCTGCGAACCAGAGCTGGCGTGGTCCGTCTTGGAGGTCGCATTGCAGCACGGGCGTCCCCACGTCTGAAAACTCGGGCTCCAAGTCCGCGATGGCGCTCCGAGGGACGACGAGCGCGAGCGTGACGACTTGCGGGACGTGCCGCCAGTGTCGGAATACCGCACCGTCGCGTATAGCGGCAGACATCCATTCGGGCGTGTACACGTCGAGGAGACAAAGCTGGCAGCACAGCTCGTGGTAAGCGTGTTTTCCGATAAAGAGTTGGTCGTCGGACAGGACCATATTTTCAAACTCGCTCATGACGCCCGACCAGTTCACCGTCGGCAGCCGTGTCTTGACGTAATGAACGAAGAGCGCAAAGGAGCGGCGGTTGTAGTGTAGGACGCCGGAGCGCTCGAATTCGCAGAGCATGCGCTCTGGCGATTGGGACAAAAACGGGAACCGCGTCCAGATGCTCTCTTCGGAAAACATGAAGAGATAGACGATGAAAAGGAACGCGGCCAGTCCTCTAGGTGAAAAGCAGAGGTGTACTGGTCGTGCGGGAGCAACGCCGTCTTCCCGGACGTCGGACGGAATCACTCGCCACGCCATGCGTTCATAATATTGTCTCGAGCCTTGCATGACGATCTCGTGCGTATTGGAGCGCGTCGTGATTTGCGATATCAGCGTGGACGGAACGGCGCCCAGCAAGAGACCCATGGTCGGGAGGTCGCCACAGATGTGTTGCAGAATCGCTCGCGACGGTTCGTCGCCCTTTTTGAGAAGCGCCTCCGTGTACAACGTCGCCGAGGCCGTTTTGCGCAAGAGCGGCGCGGTCACGACCAACAGGTTGACCAGGCCGACGTGATCCAAGACGTTGGACGTGTCTATCACGTCGAACGAGAGCGGTGCCGGCGAGAGCGCGTCAGGCCCGTAAGAATGCGCGTCAAGCGTGATAGTCGACAGGCGCCACGCTGCGACGTCGTACGGCGTGAACCGGGTGCGCATGACTTGACAGTACTTGAGCGCTTGGGAAAGTGCCAGCGCGTCGCCTGCGAACAGCCGGATCACGAGCGTGCGGTCCTCGAGGCGCGCGTGCACCGACGTGCACCAACGCCGAAACTGGCCCTTGGCGACGCGCACGAGCTCTCTGGTGGGAATTCCTTCTTGGCGGAGAAACTTGCCCGACGTGAATGCCTCGGCGAGGTGAAAGCCCGAGAGCGGGCCCGTGCCATAGTGCACCGAAAACGCGTCCCCGTCGATGGATATCGCAAACGTCGGGTTGACGCTCAGACCGTGACGCCGGCTCGGTCCGTCGTCCGTCGTCCCCGAGGACCAGTACGTGTCGAATTGGCGCGCGACAGCTTGGAGGGCGTGCAACGCGAGCGGCCCAGCGGAGCGCGCGGTGGTGGCGTTGTTTCCGCTCGCCCGGTTGCGAGGCTCGTTGGATACCGTCTGCAAAGCGCTGCTCGAGGCGCTTGGTTTGAGTGGCAGATGCGGTGGACGTTTCGAGGTAGGCGGTCCATACACGTCGGAGGTCGGCAAGCGTGGCGGCGTCGCAGGTGATTATAAAATGGCCGTATGGGCCTGCTCGCCACGTCTCTACGTTCTCCGCCAAGCCGATGAGCTTTCTGCACTGGTTGTACAACACCGCGAGTGCAGGTCGATCGATGTACATGTGGTAAAATATATTCCACATGGTGTCCGATTCGCTCGCGGCACCGTCGTCGGCGAGAAGCGTAAACAATAACGTGTTGCGCGCTGTCACGGCTCTGTTGAAACACTCGAAAGCGAAAAAGAAGGGTAAAGGCTAACCGAGGATGGCCGCATCTACGTCGCAGCAGGTGATATCGAGTTTTCGGGTACCTAAGGTCTCGTCAGACTCGGCGACTCACAGCTCAAGACGACACGTACGAGACAACGGGTTGCCTTCGTCGACGTGGACGGTATACAAGATATGTCTAGGGTCGCCACAAGCAAGAAGTAGGACATCTGCCTGACTTTCAGGGGACAGGTTTTCGGTCAAACACACCGCAGACGTGTTTCCGATCGGGTAAAAGTGCGTGACAGTCGGCCAGTACAGCAAATGGGACATTTTCTACGAGGGGTACGCGTCAGGACCGTCCGCCACGAGAACACGACACTCACTGTATGGGGGAACGTTGAAGACGATGGAAGAGAAAAAACGATTCGAACAAGGTATCTAAGGCAAACGCGCCCCGACGACCAAGGGCTGCGAATCCTTACCAGGACACCAAGTACATGATGGCGTGCCCAGCAAAGTGGATATCGAAGTCGACGAGCGGGTCACACCGTCGCGTTGAAAAGTAGTCGTCGTTCAAACGCACTCGGCTAACAATGGTTCTTTTTTGAATGCGCGCATTGTGAAAGTATGCACGTATCCATGGCAGCTCTGCGTTGAAGTTCAAGCGACGTATGCGGAGACTCGTGGCAATACGCACCTTCTATTAGAGACTAGACCGATATGCTGTGGATATTCCGGCGTCGGACGAAGAGCCTAGGCAAACGAATACATAGCCATTGTGTAAAGTACTAAGATGTGCGCATAAACTTGAACATGCAGCTAAGGTGGGGATACTTGTAACAAAAAAATATTTAGGTGAGCGTGTTCTATCAAGGTGATAATCCAAAACACCCAGCCGGATCAATCAACGTCCATACGAGTCGCACCGCCGCTTGCCCCGCCACCGCGCCTACCCCGACCACCTCTCCTTGCACCACGTTGCCACCGGCTATCGGATCGCGAGTTGTTGTTTTGTTGGGTGTACGTCTTTGGGTCCGCTCCTGGAGGTGCGACGAGGACGGTGGCACGGGGATCAGAGTTCATGATCTCGTCCGAGCGCATTTTACTGTTCGCGGGAGCGAGATTGGCTGCCATCTACGAGCATACATCCGAGGGACTCACGATCCGGCGTCGTTATCTGCGCTCATGAGCACGTCGACGCTCCCGTTTTTGTTGGCGATTTCGATTCCACCAAGCCGTCCGGAAAGACCGACGGACTGAACGCCGACGACGGCGACGTGGAGTATGCGACCGTCTGCAGGCTGCTTGTCGAACTTGGCAACGGCGGCGGCGGCGTGCGCGGCTTGCTTGAAAGTCAATCGCACGGCGACGTTGTCAGATGCGGTACTGTTGGCGATGTCCGAGGAGATGATTGGGCCACAGCGTTGGAAGATGGCCTGTATAGATTTAGAATGGGATGCGGTGCAACGGGGTGCAGCTGACCTCGACGTCTGCGGGGGTGGTGCCCTTGACGAGGCCGTCGACCTGGACGACGTTTCCGTTGGCGCTGATGCTCGCGCCCTTGATGCTGAGTCCACCGGAAGCGGCGGCGTCTCTGAGTGCGCGTTGGACGAGGAGAGAGTCGGGCTTGCGCGGTGCAGTGGCGGACGTGGAGAGACGGGCGGAGAGCGAAGGCTTGTCGGGGTCTTCGAAGAGGTCGTGGGACCACCGTGCGTCGGAGTCGCCCTTGGGGGGTCGCAGGGGACGAGCCTGGGGGAGAGGGGCGTACAGGATTCAAGTGAGATATTTGGAGTAGCAGTAGAACGCACATAGGGCGAGTTTCTGCTCGACGGTTTCATGCGCACTGGGCCGCCGTCTGTCGTGGTGGAAATACGAGCGAGGAGGGACATGACGATCGGAGGAAAAGGTGTGTGTGTGCTCCTGTTTGGCTTGTGGCAGCAAAAAGCAGTCGGCCTCGAACTTGTGCTTACTTACGACGACGACTACGATGGGCGGAGCAGGCGCGTCTTCTCCTCGAGCCTAATTATTATTTACTAATGCCCCTCCCAGGTTGGTTGTTCCTTTTCTCGGTCCTCATGGCCGCAGGTCTCCTCTTTACCATGGTCTTTTTCGTGCGTCCTACGCCCTCCACCCGAACAGCCGCGTTGACCACCCCAGATCATCATGTTTTCCGACCTCGAGTGCGACTACATCAACCCCATAGACCTCTGCAACAAGCTCAACCAAGTATTCCCAACCATCCCTCCTCCCTACCTCTGCTCACCCGCCCCGAGTTTGTCCTCCCAGAAAACATCGCACACGCGTTTCTCACTCTGCTCTTTCTCCTCTCGGGTCAATGGGTCGCCTTCTTGCTCAATCTCCCCCTCGTCCTCTATAATGCCAACAAGTAACGTGCTCTCGCTCGTCCACTCGAGCGGCGCCTAATCTTGCTCTTCAGGATACGAAACAAAAATCACATGTACGACGCCACCGAAATATTCCGCACGCTTTCTGGTCACAAGAAGGAGAGCTTTATGAAGCTTGGCTTTTATCTCCTCTCCTTTTTCTATTACCTATACCGGTCCGTATCTCTTCCGACCCCGTGCCGACCTTGCCTGACTGTCGCGTTAGAATGATCGTCGCCCTGATCTCGGAGAGCGAATGACGGCCTGGCGAGTTATGCAGCATCGACGGGGCGAGCACTGCGTACTGGTACATAGACTTCTATTTGACGAGCTTCGACCACTATCGTGTATCGTCTTGTTCGATGCTATCATCTTTGCTCTCTCTCTAATCGGCTCGCGTGCAAACACCGTGCCCAATTTGGCGGTCATAGTGCAGCCGCGCTTCGATCGACAATCTCGAATTCATGTTCTTTGGCTAGTGATAGGTGTGCGCTTCCGTTTCTTCACCTGGCACTCGAACGCCCGCCTACACTTGCCACACATTGACAACGTCCCCGCCCTGTTTCCCACACGCTCGACACCCGTCACAGTCTACCTCTGCCATTGCCGCCTTGTCCGCAAACGACACTCCGATCGCCGCACTCGTCACATACGGCGCCAATGGCCCAAACCTGACCATTTGCTCTGGAGCGACATGTCCGGTCAGCGACACACGCTTCCGAACGAACCGCACCTAACTACCCATTAACGTTATCATCCACACGTCCGAAGGAATCGCGCGCTTGTCTCACATATTGTATTAGCCTTACGAGGTCTTCTCGGAGGCTTACAGTTTGATGAGGTTGTTAGGGAAGAATACGTTTCACCGCCATCACCCGAAAATCAAGATGTGCTTAAAATACACTCTATAAAGCATAGAACTCCTCCTTGCTCTGCTTCCCATCTCTGGAAGATGCTTTTCATCAAATCCTTTCTCTTTGCCACACTTTCTTTCATTCTCTCCGTTCCTGCCGGTACAGTCCCTTATCACCACACTGAGCGGTGAGTGAGGCATTGGCATCATGTTGTGACGAGGCTGACATCCACCAGAGATGGTCCAATGTCCCAGCATAATGATGAGCATGAACATCTGAATTTTGCCAGGGCGACGACGGATCGCGCTGACTCTCCTAATAAGGTAAGCAAAATGTGTAGTAATCTCATGAAGAGGAGCCTGATACCTGTCATAGACAATATTTAACTGATCTCCGGGTCAGTGCATTAGTCGCTTCTTCTTGGAACAGATGGTTCCAGGATAGGCACATCAATTCAGCATGCACGCCTGGCCAGATGGCGTGCCTTTCTCACTTGTACTTGATGAAGTGCTCTCTGTCGTCTACGTATGACATTCTCCAAGAGTGTGGTGCTAGTGGTCCACGCTATTGCGCTGTCATACCCGATGCTGCCAACGGTGGTGACCCACTTGGACCAGGCTGCTACGAGAAAACAACCATTTTGGGCCTGTTCCAGGCTGCGGGGGTTTCCAGCTGTATCGAAATTCTAACAGTATGATAGGATTTGCCACTGCGGCTTTGTGATAGATTTGCTGCTGGCCAGTTTTATTTTCTTTCTTTCTACAAACCAGCAGTGATACAATGTTCTTTAGTAATAACTCGTGCTGCCTTCAAAAAGTTACAAGGTTTTGAGGGAAATCAAGTCCATTTGTCGCAATGATGATTTGCTAGGGGATTACCAGGCCGGGTGTTAGGAGAACTAATTGGATGACCAGACAAGTTGTTGAAGTTGCGACACGAAGACGGACAAAACACGACGTATGTCAATTTTGATTCCTATGATACAGTCATCAGCAAAAGTGGCAAAAGCTAGTTAGGCCTAGCAAACCTCGGAGGAAGCTAGCGACTCTTGCAAGGCCGAGCTAGCACGTGCAAGGTCGTCCTAGGCCTAGCGAGACCTAGCGAGAAAGTCACGGGTCTAGTAAGACGTAGCAAGACCTAGCTTACTGTACCGCATGCCGCTTTCGTTCCACATGCAAGACAAAATAATCAGCAAATTGTTATTTTCAATCAAGCTTATTCGCTTGGAAGGACGACACGACTTCAGCACCACATGATATGTTTACTTCCCAGCCATTTTACTTCGCCGTGGTCATGACATCAGCCACTGATCGCTGCTCTGACAATTGCAGTTTCAGTGGTGTTGACCAGCATGGCGACTGACTCACGACTCGAATCTTGCACGCTTATTTTGCCTCCTGGCACCGTGGCACGTATTTTTAACCAAAACTCGAGAAATGAACAGATTTTTTTTTTGGTATTTTATTACATATAAGTATTTTCGTAACTATGTAATATCTTTGAGCCGCATGGAGCACACCTCAGATCAGGAGGATGGGTAATAACGCCATTACTTGACGTGTTCTACGAGCACAGCCGAGGGCAATTGCGAGTTATGATTGGAGGACAGCCAGCCAAAAAGGTCAATATCTTGGCCGATGGCCGAAAACTGGTCATTACCAGTCTGAACGAAGTACCTTCCGATTCTTAGATGGAAACCACAAGTCCATACCCAGACAGCAAAATAATGTGACTTCCCTGGAACGCATCGTCAAGGTCTTGCATTCTTAGTGACCCAGTCTGCTCACGATCGATCGATCGATGTATACTCGCTTTTCCACACATGCCAAGGCACTAGTATGCATGGGAACTACAATTGGAGGAGCAATCAGTGAAATGCGGCAGGGGAATAGAAGATCATATGCATCTTCCCGTAAGTATCTTACTTGCTACTATCGAAGGATATCGCCACTTGGCATTGTTGGCAACGACTCGGACTCAGTACTACACGCTACGATCATGCAGGGAATGTAAGTAACGGCGGTAGTGGAAAAAAAGTGAATAAGTGGCGGAAAGCATCACGAGAATCGTTTTTTTTTTAGCAACCTTGTAAGAGATAAATCTCCCGGAGAACAAGGCTACTTGGACGGTGGCATACTTTTGTCTTTCCAGGCTTCGGGAATTGCGCTATCTAGTCTTTGGGCGGCGAGCAATGGAATTGTTGGAAGGGGGAATCATCTCGGATCGTCAACCAAACCCACCGTCTTTTCGATCGAAAAGACCTTGGAAGCACTACGACAAACCAACTGGACGGGACAGAAGTATATGGTATGTTCAAGTTAGTAGCACGACTCGGAGAACCAACTGGAAACCGCGTTAATAAAGGTAACGAAACCTTTTACGACGGCGGATAGCTTCGTCGATCGAGATGCCCTCCAATCTAGCCGCGTCCTCGATCCGTTCCAGCTCGGATCCTCCAATCTGTATAAACTCCCGTTCTTCCCGTTCCATTCGCTCGTTTTCGCGTCGTAGCATCTGTCGTAGAACTGTGTATACATATACGCACGCGCACGTCCGTGAGCATGCATAAAAAATCTAGCCGATCATTCTAGACTTACTCCAACTCGTCACGCTCGCGACCAAGAGACTACAAAGCGCGATGATCATCGACGGGTGGTATTCTGGACCCCATTTAGCTTTCCATGTGTACGATCCCATCCTATGGTGTCAGCCACTGAGCCTGTATGACTCGACTAGGCGAACGGCGGACGTACAGGTTCCCGAGGTTTGCTATGCCGTTAACCAGACCGATCGCTACCGATCTCTTCGCAGGTGGACGCGAAATGGTATTCGACACCCAGTTCAGAAGCAGCGCAGTACCTATCCGACACACGTCCAGGGCTTCAGTAAGCCACATCCATATATATACACCCAGCACGCACCACAAAAACCGGTGGCCATGACGAAGAGCGAAAAGTATCTTGCGCCGGTGGACATGGTCATCAAAGCGATAACGTACCCGACGATGGTCACCCACCACCAACCTACGATATGGAAGAAACGCTCCCCGGTTCGATCTACACGCCTCGAGGTTAGTCTACTTTAACTTTAACTTTAGTCGCACATGTCACTTGCCGCAGTGCCATGCGTTGACAACGCAGCAAACCGCGGCGAACATCCATGGAGGTCTGTTACCTGGAGATCAATGAAAGGAGAAATATAAACGTTGGCGTTCTCACGCAGCGATCAAGAGGGTTATGACCGTGTCGTACCCCAGAGTTGCAGTTAAGCTAGAGGGCGTGTCGTGAGCATGCAGTGTCCTGGGTGTTCGGAGACTCACGTCGGAAAGAAATTAACAAAACTTAACCCCATGAACTGAAAATACCCGATAGTTATGAAAATCCAGACTTTGATATCACAGATAGCTAGCTTGAAGCCATCGAAAATCCTGCAAGTGTTGAACATATTCCATATACATGATTCGCATCCCAGAACACATCAACTTTAAAACCAGACACGCACGTCGCATCAGAAGGGTCTTTATCCGCTTCCCCTGTATCTTTAGCCAGTCTCGCTTGAGCCAAGTGGCGCTCCGCAGGAGACAGCCACTGTGTATTATGAGGCTGCGACAACAAAGAGAAGAGACACATCAACGACAAAATACCCAGTTCTTCTTTACACTCACGAAATCTGGGAGAAGCAACCTAATTTACTTAGATTACCCTTTTCCTTTCTTCGACTCTAAAAGATAAAGTACGCACGCGGACGCCAATCCAACGAGCATCGTAATAAAACCCTATTAGCATATTTCTTAGTGAGAGGACGCTGAAAGCAACTCTGAGAGCCGCACAGACCTCGATATAGAACAACCTTGGGTGTCTGAGAATAAGCACGGGTGTCATGAAAGGGAGTGCAATGATTGCTTACCATCTCCACGCAGCAATACCAAACATTCCTTGCAATCCTCCCAGTCCCAGTATCCCGGCTGCGATCAACTAAAATAGATCAAACTTAGGCCACCTGCGTGGGACTCGTGCTTACACTACCAAACGCATTAGACATAAATACTCCAACATAGAAAATGGCCGAGCGCAACGACAATTCCTGTGAAAGAGTCAGCATGAGGAAAGATAGAACATCAAGGAACGAATTTACATCCTTGGTATACCATCTCGATAACAGATATATCGACCCTGGATAAAATGCTGCCTATGCGGACACTTGACAACAAACCAAACAATGGTGACGACAGAATCGTACTTCGAATAGCCCAATGAAGATGCGACAGACCACGACGCCAGCAAAGTCTTTCGTTGCCTACAAACTTGACCTGGGAAATACATTCCAGTATCAGAATGCCGAGACTTACTCCTGTAGCAGCACTCGATAAACCCCAGGCCACAACGCAGGATGCGATGTAAAACGACGGCCTTGACGTCGATATTGCGTAGTTTATGAGACGTTCGACGTAATACGCATGGTGCACACACCTTGACATGTAATCAATGATCTAAGCAGACCTTCGATCAGCTCAATGACAGACTCGGAGATATCTATGTATGCATACCATGTTGGAGGGAATCTGGGCGGGGCAGTACGCCGCGTATAGGACAGCGATGACAGTTTCGTATTCAACGTCTGTACCATCGTCAAGTGCGTGCGTGTGCAAGATGCGACCAAATTACCAGTGAGGCCGAGATCCGCTTCCAAGCCCTGAAGTCTAGCGGCACTAATAGCTGCACGCTTGACATCCAAGGAGTATACAGGTCACGAACAACACGTCAAACGCTGCGAAAAGAAAGAGTCAGGGCTTACATCGATATAATTCATCAGATAGATGATCACGACGGTAGGTAGTAGCCTCATGTCGAGCTTGCGTACGAGACGGCATTCGACTGTCTTTGTGTCCTCGGCTCTCGATGAAAGTAAATGATCTGTTTCCTCCGCCGGGGACACGTCCTCTACGAATGTTGTCCTGTGGGGCGACATTGTTAGAACGGAGTGGAGGGGAAGGCGACTGTTTCCTAGTAAGCGACGAGTGGAACCGAGCACCATCCGATGGCCTTTTCAACTTAATTTAATGAAAGTACATGTCATCCTTGAAGTTTCTAATCGGGCGTAGGCCTATCAGAGGCCAATACGGGCTGCTATCTCGTTTCTCAGGTATGTTTTCTCTTTTGTTCTATGTAATGATATGTCGCTTCTCAGTCTCTCTCGCATTGGGCCTGACAAGTGGTAGAAGAGACTTGCTTTGTATGGTAGTTGTTTTCCACCACTGGCTTACTCCGAGTCTCCAATGACTGTCATGTCACTTTTTTTCGGACCACGTTCAAATAGTTGGAGGGTCCCACTCGTCAGCTCTGCAACTCCAGATATCGCAGTTACTTGACACTCGAACCAGGGCGCACTTCGCCAGGCTCGACTACATGTGCACTCAAGATGTGTTCGTCAAGTTTAGTTTCCTTCATTCCTCGCATGGACGATGAGTTCTTTTTTTGCAGTCGACCTAGCTCCAGAGTCCATCCTGAAACAACCATACAGGCTCGGAGTATGCAAACTCAGCAAATGCATGTCAGCTTCATCGTCTAGATGGCAATAATAAGATTTCACCTGGAGGCAGAAAGTTGGTCGGTAGAATCGTCATAGCAAGGGGTCGCCGATTGGTCGACCTAGATAGTATTGATGCTATCGTCGACCCCTTGCTACAGTACCACGTAGTATGACGATTCTACACGATAGATTACGTTATTGACGGTCGTGCAAGCTGCTTTCGACGACTTAACCTTAACTCCTTCCCATCCGAATCTTTCTATCAACCACTCACATGTCGCATCCCTTGCTTTTCCGTGGTGTCACCTACTTTTATCCATTTGGAAACACGTCGGCCATATCGTTGACCGAATACCTTACTCCAGAACAACCAGCCAACGTGTTGCTTTTGGCATGTGGCGACCCTCGACATATTTTGTACACCATACATGTCAACGAGATGGGCTCAGGCGTCGGTGCGTGAGCCTTCGCTCCCGTCGACACCCGCTCACCTATAGTTTTTTCGTCCTTGTAGAGTCCCCCAAATTAGACGTGACGTGCTGCGATATGGAAGCTGCAGTTTTAGGTAGGCCCGCAACTTCAGTTTCTATTACATATATTCGTTTTAAAAACTGGCCCGTCAGCACGCAACGCACTCTTGTTCACACTCTTGGCCGACGAAGGCGCGCAAAGCCGGGTCGACCACATCTGGAACATATTTTATCACTTGATGTTAGATCAGGATTCCTTGTCCTTGCTCATCGAACAGTGTCGCAAGCTGCACACCTTGTCAAAGGACCTCACATCGTGGAACGCTGGACCGTATTCTCATGTCCTGTCCGTATGTGACAAAAGAACGCTCGCACAACTCCATCGGTTCTGGGGGTTCTACGTCAAAACCACAGAGTATTCCTCTGATCGTCGCAAGCGCTTTAAAAAGAGCTTTAGGGATGGGACGAGAAAAGTCTATGAAGGCTTCGTTGAGAAATTTGCCCTCCTGTCGTGTCATTCTGCCGGACCCCTTCTCCCGTACGCAATGAAAGTCCTCCCAGATCATTTTCGCAAATTTTGGTCCACTGGGGTCACTGACGACGGAGTGCACGGCACGGATCAGGCTACGTTCGTTAACCCCACATTTGCTTTTTCAGCGATGGGAGAAAAGTTTACTGTTCATTACGCGTCGGACCCCGTTGCAGGATTTCATCTCGAAGAAGTACTTGCGACGTCCCATCACGAGGCGCCTGCTCTACTGCAACAAAAGATGGTGCAGTCGGTCCGGAGCCAGTTCTCTCAGTGGTGCCTCTCGACGATCAAGCTTTTGACAGCTCCTTCTCCAGGGCTAATCGTCCGGATGTTTGCTGGAGATGCACTGATGTTGTGTCAGGCATTCTCCCATCTCAATTCTTTTGGCGTCACGGCAACACCAATCCAAAGCTTGCCATGGGAAGCCTCGAAGATAGAGTTTGATGAAAGCCAGTATGGAGAAGGTGCTTCCACTTCTGCTCCAACTACGTTCAACGTGATCGACACGTCCAACGTTTCTGATCATGTTGGTCTTCTGAACCTGTTGGTGGTCGCGGCTCCACTTCTCTCCAAGTCCCCATCCGCAACTTTATACACCGAATCATTGTTTCCAGGCGCCAAAGATCCTATCATCGTGGAGCGATTATTAGCCGACATGCAAACCATGTCGTTCCTCTTGGGTGTCATGCCCTCGGCTTTCCTGTCACGCTTCACCACACGCTCCACCCTGCATGAAATAGTGTTAAAGGCGTCGGATCTGCGAGTTCAGGAACGGGTCGCCTGGAAAACTATAAATGATGAACACCTAGCGTCGTTCGACCCGGATGAGCTCGGTCAGCTTCTGTTCGATGTCTACCTCAATATGTTTTCCAACGAAAACATGAGTCGTCATCTGCAAAATATGACTTTGTCGACTGAGCGGGCATTCGTTGAGGCAGCTCTCAACAACTATACGCGCAGGAGCTTCGTCGAGCTACTGTACCGCATCAAACCTCGGGTTCAGACGGACTGGACTCGTGTCATGTCGACGTTTGATGACTACGTCGTACAAGACAAATCGCTCATTTTAGGTTCCAACTTTTATCAAGAGATGTGCTGCCACTACTACCTTCGAGATATCACAACGTTCTCCACCATGACACCATCGTACATTCGGGATTTGCGTAGTAAGACAGATTCTACCATTTTCAGGGACTGGGAAACAATTCCGGTGGTCGTCACCATCGTCCTCGAGATTCCCCGGAACAAGATTTCAGCGCACGAATCTGAGCTCCGCCAAGCAGGGACTCCAATGATGCTGTGCGAGATCAGAAACATGCGTGTGTGGAACATGTTTGCGCATGTTTCTGCAGCGTACGGAAAGCTGGAAGTTACGGGAAATGCGCAGACGAAGACCGCGACGATCGTGGCGGGCAAGGAAAGAGAACAGGATTCCTCCCCTCTGGTCGTTTTCTTCTCTGTTCTGTCCAGTACGTTGATGCTGTCCGGCGACGTGGTTGTTGGCTTTAGGACGCGTCCCTCGCCACGCTCGGTTATTGTAGACGCATTGTTCACAGCCCCCCTTAAAAGCTCGGGACACGTCCACATCCTTGCCGAACCCCCTTCTTTGCTGACGGCTTGTTCGGCCACAAATAACTCACCCAGATCGGTTACTAGAGAGGACAGGCAGGTTCTCAGCGTGCAAATGAACGCAACAAACGAGATGCGTTCGTTTACTCTCCACGTGAACGTGACAGATCCGACAGGTCAAGCTGAGCTGAAAGCTGGGTCGTCTGTGAAGATCGAGGAGACGGCTGACGGCGGTGCTCGCTTGCGCATGAACAAGTATGCCGAGGAGATTCGTTTTCCATTGCCGGTGGACGTGGCCAATGCAAAGCTTCGCATTGCCCGCAAGTCGAAATACATAGAGGTGCGCGTTCGCATAGGCGGTATTTCCATCAATGTATTGACACGTCGACAGGTCGTTGCGCCCTTGGCTTTGTCGATGCGCGCTGGAAACGAGAAAAAAGTCGCCAAGAGGTTTCTGGCCACGCTCGATGGCGGGATCCCAGCGTCGTTGAACGTCCATCGCCTGAACCTAGATCGATGCCCTCTCCTTCCCAAAGGGTCGACGTGGTTAAACGGGCATGTATCGCTCATGTTCTCTCAGAGGGAATGCGCGCTGCAGAACGCATCGAAGACCCAAGACACGTTCTCAAATCTCAAGAGCTCCCTTCACTTTATCTTGGTTGGTGCCTCCGGGGCTCAAGGTCCACCGCGCGCCATGTTCGCACTCAAGAACGAATCCAAGCAGGAGTTCCTCGCGTTTATTTTGGTCGCATGCGTGCGCCTCGACGTTGGTTCACACACGGTCGTCGCGGACGCGTGGATCATGCCTGGGACGACGATGGTGCAAGACAAGCTGGGCGAGGTGAAAGCTCATGATATTACTGTGATGCCACTCAATGAAAACGAAGTCGAGGCGTGGCGTTACTTGGTGCCACTGCTCGTCGAGCGGTGCCGGACGTGGTCGCATGGACCTGGATGCGAGTACGCGACGCGCCAAATGATCCCATTGTACCCCGAGGCGGGTACGGATCCCGAGAGGCGTCTCGTGTGTTCGTGTGGCATCGGCGTTGGGACGGGCAGGATGCCTAAGGCGTTCAAGCCACTGGCACCGTATGGGACACGTGCGGCCATCGGACCGTTATTTGTGGTATCTTATTTGGAAAAGGTGGCCATGCCTGAGGAATGGGACCAGGGCCAGGGCCAGGACGAAGGTGAGGTAGACGGGTGCAGGGGGTGTGGGAAACGCGGCGGAACGTTGTCTGCGTGTGGCAAGTGCAAGCGGGTAAGGTATTGTTCACGGGAGTGTCAGGTCAGGGATTGGAAGGCACACAAGAAGAATTGCGTTTCGTAGGGCGATTTCGTTTATGTTTAGTTGGCCGTCGTCTAAGAGCTCAGCATGCGTGCACCGTGAGAAACGAACAGTCACGCACGTGGCGCCGTGACAGTTTTCGTGCCGAGGCTCGGCATCTAAGCGTCATCACGCATCTACTTTCCAAATTACTGCTACTGATTGCTATCTGTGAATCTCGCTGAGCGTACGGTACGTGTCTGATGGCAGATGGTTCTTTGACTCGGTGCCAGTTCGTTTCTCTTGGTGCGGCGCTGCACGCTCAGGCGCCGTGACAGTTTTCGGCGGCCCTTCGTTTTCGTGTCGCACAGCGCGCGCAAGCTGTATGGCTTCATCGCTGTCTGTGATTGCTCAGCGTAGTACGCTATGTCTCTGTTTGACGCTCACTCACATCGTGCTTTTCGTGAGGTGCTGCGGCCCAGGTGCTGTGACTGTTTTTCGATGTTCTGTGTTCCATCATTGGTGCATCTGTTCGACCGTAACTCACACTTTCTTTGCTGATCACATCGAAGCCCCTCATAGTATGTGGATGCGTGACAAGCGCTTCTCACGCTATCGGCATACTGGGCAACTGCGCGTCTATGCGTTTTGTGCGGAATCTCACCATGTGCGCATCCTGATGTCTTTGTTCGATCATTTCTCACAGGTCTCTCTCATCTAATTGCCTTTCGATCCTTCCGTCGCACACTTCATAATTGTCCTTTCATAGTCAAGTTTGACATACATTGCACCACTCGCGCCCGTCAGGAAGGTCGACGTGCATACATCGTGACCTGTGCACCGTGCATGATCGTTTTTTGTGCAGCCTCGCGTGTGCTTGCGCCTGTCGGGATGCTTTGCGTGCATGCATTGTGACCTGTCTGTCCACACAATCGTCGTGCTCGTGTTTTGCAAATAGTAATCTCTTCGTGCTCCTTCTACTAATTGCGCTCACTATCTAACTCTAAAATTCATAGCACAGTCGTTTTGGTGCAGCGCCTGACATGCCCATTTGCAAATTGTGGCTTCGCGCTCACAAGGGGTTGAGGTGGGAGCGGCCCATCACGCTCGCGCACAGGCATTTTCATGTAGCGTCTCACGCGCTCGCGCCCGCCGAGCACCTCACTATCAGTGATGCGGTGTGCAGAGGCACATTGGCACATACCAATTAGAGCGCTTTCGAGACCAATGTCACTCTGAGCACAGAATGTAGGGTAATTACTTCAAAAAATGCGACCACGCGTCCGAAGGAAACACGCGGCTCGTACTATCTATAGTCCCCCATTTGATTGTCAATGAGCAGCAGTCGAGCGTTCCACTGACACCGCCTGATAAAGGCCCACGAAACGATCCATAAACCTACCAGGTAATCTTACACGACAAGAAAAAAGAACATGGTCCTACGCGATATCGACACCCTGACCCAGTCAATAAAGGTAGCGGAACCCCTTGCGACGGCGGATAGCTTCCTCGATTGTGACGCCTTCCAACCTAGCCGCCTCTTCGATCCGCTCTCGCTCGGGTCCTCCTATAAACTCCCGTTCCTCCCGATCCATCCGTTCGTTCTCCCGTATCAGCATCTGTCGCATGACTAGATATGATGTGCGCGTGAGCATGTGTTCTGACTAAGCGCCCTCACCCCAACTTACCGAAACACAGCGAGTACGAGATCAGGAGGCTACAGAGTGCGACAATCATCGACTGATGGTACTTTGGTCCCCAGCTTTCTTTCCATATGTACGACCCCATTCTGAGGGAGTCGTCGAGGGCATTCGACATCATTTTACGTTCTGGAGGCACAAACGACAGACGTACAAGCTTCCGAGGTTGGATACCCCGCCGATCAGGCCCATTGCTGCCGCTCTCTTTGCAGGGGGACGTGGAATGCTACTCGAGGCCCAATTCAGCAGCAGCGCAGTACCTATTCAATATGCTTCCAGAACCTCAGTAAACCAAGTAGCACAACGAAATACGTACAACAAAAACCGGCTGTCATGAGGAAAAGAGAAAAGTATCTTGCACCGGTTTTCATGGTTGCCAAAGCAATAATGTATCCGAGGACTGTTACCCATTGCCAACTTGCTAAATGGAAAAAGCGTTCTCCAGTTCGGTCTACAAGCATTGACATCGGTAATCATCCATTGCTAGCTGTATGAAAGTACTTGCCACAGTGCCATGCATTGATGATACAGCATATCGAAGTGAACATCCATGGGGGTCTGTAAGCAGATAGAAGGAAAGGAAACCACTCAACGGAAGGTAGGATTGGGTAGACATCGTCACGCTTACGCGGAGATCAAGAGTGTGATAATCGTATTGTATCCGAGAGTTGCAGTCAACCTATGAGGTGTTTCAGGTAAATCATTCACATCTCATTGCACGGAAGCTCACGTTGGGAAGAAGTTGATAAAACTCATCCCAAAGACATTAGAGCACCCAATAATCATGAAAATCCAGACCTTGACATCACGGATAGCGAGAATGAAGCCGTCAAAAATCCTGCAAGCAGTGGCAAATGCAGCATATTTTGATTTGTATGAAGCCTAAAATTAGGCACGCACGTTGCATTAGATGAGTCTATATCAGCTTCTCCTGTATCTTCTGCGAGTCTCACTTGAGCCAAGCGGCGTTCCGCAAGAGACAACCATCGCGTGTTGTGGGGCTGCATTGATTATCAATAATCAAGATGTCATAGTACCTTTGACACCTACATAATCCGGAAGAAGCCAACTGATACAGGAAGACGGTCAGGGCCCCTTTCCCAACTCCACAAGGTGAAACACGCACACGGAGAACAAACCAATAAATATCGTGGTGGACCCCTAGTATCCAATTCATCTTGTTAGCGACGCTGACCAAAATAGCTCTAAGCATTGAGGATCAAACAGCACCTCAATGTAGAATAACCTTGGGGTGGGGAGATGAGCAAAGGAATCGTGATGGAGTGTAGCCACTTACCACCTCCACGCAGCAATGCCGAGTACTCCCTCCATTTTTCCCAAAATACCAGCCGCCATAAACTAAGAGAATAATGATAATAAATCAGGCCTCCTATGGGAAATCTAACTTACGCTACCAAAGGCATTGGATATCAATAAACCAACGTAGAAAATGGATGAGCGCAATGACAGCTCCTATGAATATATTTACGAAAAGAAATGGAGATAGAGGTGGCGAATGTACCTTCTTGGTGTACCATCTTGACATAAGGTACATCGACCCCGGATAAAAGGCTGCCTATGCAAAGAAATGAACAAACGAAACAAACAATAGCGGTAATTGAAAATTAATACCTCAAAAAGTCCAATGAAAACACGACATGCCAATATGCCGACAAAACATTTTGTGGCCTGAAATCAGATCTGAATAACATTACAATTAAAAGAGTTAGGTAAAGCTTACTCCAGTCATTGCACTCGATAAACCCCAGGCCATGGCGCAGAATCCGATATAGAGCGATGGCCTTTATAGATTGATCGTCCGTCAGCAGATGTGACACATAAATGCCATTTGTGATATATAACCTTGATATATATCCCAAAATCTAAGCATGATTTTTCAGTTTGAGAATGCGACGAAACTATCTGGACCTGCCATGTTGGAGGGAATCTGAGCAGGAGAGTAAGAAGCAAATAGGATGGCAATGACGGTTTCATATTCCACATCTGCGCTACAATCAAACGCAAAATCGCGAAATATTTGCAGCCTGATTACCAGACAGGTTGAGATCCGCCTCTAAACCCCGAAGTCTAGCAGCGGTAATAGCAACGCGCTATACATCCAAGAAGCATCTGAGTAACACCACAAAACTAGGTCAGTGGATCAACTCACGTCAATATAATTCATCACATAGATGACCACCACAGTAGACAGAAATCTCATGTCGAGCCTACGCACGAGGTGGTGTTCCGCCGTCTTTCTGTTTTCTTCTTTCAGTAAGGCGAAGTCATCCGGTTTTTCTCGCCCCGCAAACTCATTCTCTGCGAAGGTGTTAGACATTGTCTTGTGGAGTGACATTGCTAGTACGCTGGAGAGGACGGGGGGCTTAATCAAGTTATTGCATTAGAGCTCCTTCATATATATTTGCAGTGAGACCGCCCGAAACCCGCGGAAATCAGAAATCGTCCTATGGAAGAGCATTGGTAGACTACCTCAGAATGTCCAAAGCGTTAACCACTCAGCTTCGCCCCTTAATTATTAGTGGACATGTGTCACAGTCGCTGATATCCGGCATCAAGAGAAATTGTGCAAGAGCATCCTCTGATTCCAAACTCAAGGTGGGAACTTGCAACAGTGACACGCCTCGTTCATATGCCCAATTCAAAAAAAGAAATTAACAAAGGGCCATAATACAGGCCGATTACGGGAGACATTCATGCGTCTGTGCCTGGGTGTGACGCATCAGTACCTTTGTCTCTCGTTCGATCATCACATGGCTCTTGAGTATCACTGACCACCCATAGTGAATGCCACCGGGTTCCAAGTAACGTTTCTCAAAATGACTAAATTGGCGACAAAACGATCGATGCGTAGGCAGTCCGGGCCACCAACGTAACACCATGTTGGTCAGTAAAAGATAAGATAGAAGTCTAACGTGTACACACCGTCTGAAACGTATTGACCACAACCTTTGATCGAGTTCGTCACATTTGCAAAGTGGACGAGTAACGTTATCGCTTGAAAATTCCCTAAAGGTCCACTTGAGAGCTCTGATTGGTGGGGAGCACAGGGTCCGTAACTACTATGCCTTTTTTGTCGCGAGGCAGCGAGCGAGGTGAGTCGGCTACGGTTTGTAGATTGGTATGATTAGTATGACACTGCAGAATAATACCGCCTCGCACGCCGGCTGATTCGGAGACGCAATCATGAATGCCATGAAAAAACTATGCAACCAGCCTTATGGACGACGGACCGAACCAGGTGGAAGAAATAGTGCCAGCAAACGTGTTGAATCCTGCTCGCTGGCAGAAAGATTTGAAGTGCGAAATTAAAGAACATGCGGAGCCTGAACTGTACAGACGCCGACGCAAGTTACGTGGGTCTTTTGTTCGTATCAGAGCTGCCTCATCATGCACGAGGAAAGCAGATATCTTGCACACACAACACGAACATCAATTCAATAAAGGTAGCGGAACCCATGACGTCGGTGGATTGCTTCATTTATTGAGATACCTTCCAGTCTAGCCGCCTCCTCAATACGATCCCGTTCGGGTCCTTGCATAAACACTTGCTCTTCCCGTTCCATTCACTTGTTCTCGTGTATCAGAATCTACCGCATGACTAGAAACAAGTACGAATATCCACCGAATATCCAGGACGAACCCGTTCATAAACTCTTTTTTTCACATGTATCGTCAATAGCATCTGTGAGCGTGCATGGTATACAGGGCTATCTTCGTACACCAAGGTGTGCTCGAGGATTTGATCTTGGCTTGTTCTGACTGCCGGTAGTTCGCCGTAGAGCATCAAGCCACAATTGGCTGGGATAAAGATGGATATGTTGACAAAGCGAGTCGTTGTGCACGTTTAAGGAACCGCTGATATGTTTAATACCGTGATGCGGATAGATCCTGCTTGAATCACTGGGATGCTTTAAGTATCTTGCACACTTGGCATATTTTCACTGGGAAATTGGCGTACTAATGGCCGATTGTGTGCAAATTTTCCGTGAAGATTCGCAGTGCATACGTCTAAGTATGTAACAAGTACGTTCTGGCTGGCCTGCGTGAAACATCATGAGACGAACACCCAGCGGATGCCCATGTCCCAACAAGAGGCCGATCTCCGGCTGGAGTCACCAAGATCCAGCGACAGGTCAGACGCGTTGAACGTCGCACCGTGGTGTCTCGGACGCATGGCTTTGATCGAGTTAGATCTCTTCCACGCGCTACTTGCAGAAAAGCAGGTAAATACTGCAGAAGACACGGTCAGCGACCTCCGTGATGCTATACGACGCGATGGACTCCAGATCAGATCAAATGCACGCCGCAACTTTACGGCGAAGCGCAGGAGATTAGCCGAATAGTCCGAAGCCGAGCCACTGTTTCGTTGGTCGCGCTGCTTTCAAGTTTAACATTGTACAATTACTTTTTGGTGCTTCAGTCGATGCTTATGCAGGTATAATCCCCCCGACCGTTAGGTACACGTGTTGATGAGAATTCCCTAGACCGTGAAATGCGCAGCTTTTAGATTGCTTCCGCCGCTCCATTCTTTCGTTCCTTTTTGCTTACAAATATTGTTCTACCTACTTCTGTCCACGTTCGCTAAATAGATCCCTAGACTTAGTTGTAAAGTTGAAAACTGTCATTTTAATGGCAGATCTCAGAGGAGTATAAGTACTATTATCGTATCACTTCGTACGTTCTTCAATTCTGGATGTGTTCCGAGTCCATATAATCGGTGACTAGACCTTGTACTCCCATTATCACGCGACCAATTCCTCGCGTTCCGAAGTGTTTCAACACAGAAAGCCGTTCGGATCATTATTCCAAACCAAAAATGTACAAGGGTCAGGGGGAAAACCATGATTATGATATCACCGTAAGTGATAATGAACACCGTCATAGCCTGTGCTTGGCCTGTGCTGGCCCATGTCCAATTTTTGCCCGATAGACATCCGCAACCAAGGTTTATTCCACTGCCCCGCACGCTCACCTGACCACTCCGCCAAGCAGTAACTTGCCGGTACTAACTTTGGGCACATCCGCAGTGCCCGCTCTGCAATGCACCCTAAGCACCCCAACCTGACAGAGATATAAAGGTCGGCCTGAGATCGAGCATATCCCCATTTCCTGGTACATCCAACGCACCGAACTCTCTCCATTCGCCTAACCACTACTCACCATAACCACAATGAAATTCCTCGCTCTCGCCGCTGCCACCCTCGCATTCGCTCTCCCCACTTTCGCACAACCGGCGATCTTGTATGAGCCTCTCACGTACGACACCACGTACGACGACGCGTCCCTCTCGTTGGACGACGTCGCTTGCTCCACCGGTGTATACGGTCTCATCACCGCAGGGTACACCACCCTTGGATCTCTCCCCACTTTTCCCAACGTTGGAGGGGTGTATACCGTGACATACGACTCCCCCGCTTGCGGGACGTGCTACAATATCACTTACCCCAACACCGGCGTTAGCATCTATGCTTTAGCGGTGGACTCTGCCGGCGAAGGGTTCAACCTCTCTGAAGAAGCGATGAACAAATTGACGGATGACAACGCCGTCAAGGTCGGAAAAGTCGAGGTGTTGTCGTTCGAAGTCGACAAATCCCTCTGTGGATTGTAATTGTGCCAACGAGCCGATATATTAGGTACGCACCCAATGAGTCGATGACATTACGTGGCTCACCGACGACATAGAACCTATGGATTCATGTTTCCTTTCGAACTTCGCAACGTTGTTTCTCTTTTATTTTGCCGCTCGAGGGTTTCGCTGGGATCTAGTTATTAGCGATTAGTTTTACTTTCAATTTGAACAGGCTGTGAAACAGTTGGTATTTTTTACTTCTGTGTCTGAGGCTCCCCGGACGGTGCATATTGTCTCGGCATTACAAGGAGCGCAACTGAAGCGATGAACCGAACGCCGATTCCCATGTGACGCGCAAAGACATTGACCTTGTCGATCCCTTGGGCGTGCGGTGGAGGGATATTGTACTGAGTCTGGCATCGTAACGACACCCTGAGTCCTAGCGCACCGGAGTTTTAAGTTCCTCGATCGTGTCCGGAGCCCGGCCCGGGTTACCTTTGTTATTGCCCGGGCCAGGGCTCAAATTTAAGGGCGTCACACCACAACCTCCCGACCAGAGAATCTATGTACAGCTAAGTTTGCGCACACACATCTAAATACCGATGCGCCCGTCAGCTGTGTCGGTATGCTTTTGGTCATCTGTGAGTCTTACTCCGAGCCTGTGAACATACTGGCTTACCTAAGTCCCATAATTAGTACATATACTGTCTGCAATATGGAAAGTTAGTCATTCAGTATTCTACCTTTTGGTGTAGTGACTAAGTGTGCTGTTACGAGTAAGCACGACTTTGAGGGACTTGAGGATCCAGGACCACCAGAACCCCCCACTTTGTTATGCTTGCGCAATGTCTAGTCCCAGTGTGTCCTCAAAGGCAACACAAAGTCCTGTAGATTCGAAGGGTTCTCTGCTGAGACTCAAGACTCAGGCAGGATGAGACTAAACACTGCGTATAATTGCGCAGATCTAGCTAGGGAATATACAAGACAACTGCTAGCTATTTATACAGTCCGGAACCATCTCGGAATGGAAGGATGATGGGACAGGACACATGGTATGCTACAACGGCCTCGTGGATCAATGGTAGGAATGGGATGACACTGCCCTCAAGAGGAGGATGGCAGGAGGAGCAGAGGTCCGTGATGAAAGCAAAGTTAGAGACACATGGCAAGAGCTAAGAAAGCGGAAGAAGGAAAGAACAGGGTGAGTCCAGAACAGGAATCTCCATATAACCATATGGAGCATAGTCTTCGGGGAATAAGGTCCAGTAACATTCCGGGGGTAGTCTGTCCTCGGATTTCCACTCCAGAGGGGAAGAAGTGGGGGGTTCTGGTGGTCCTGGATCCTCAAGTCCCTCAGAGTCGTGCTTACTCGTAACACACTTCTTCCTCTCTGGAGTGGAAACCTGAGGATGGACTACCTCCGGAATGTTACTGGACCTTATTCCCCGAAAACTATGCTCCATATGGTTATATGGAGATTCCCGTTCTGGACTCACCCTGTTCTTCCCTTCTTCCACTTTCTTAGCTCTTGCCATGTGTCTCTAACTTTGCTTTCATCACGGACCTCTGCTCCTCCTGCCATCCTCCTCTTGAGGGCAGTGTCATCCCATTCCTACCATTGATCCAC
>JBBPMJ010000463.1:0-26222 GCA_038090255.1 Austroboletus niveus
ATCCTTTCGGACTGACAGAGGTTCTCATCCTTTGAGTTGATCCGGCACATCGACTGACTGTTAAGTCAGGACGCTAACCGGGGCTCATAACCTGTTGAACTCACACTGTTCCAGGCAACACGTATTAGGTGTCAAGCCTGTACTTAGGCTCGTAGCAGCATGGATCATAGGACCTATGAGGGGGCAACAACTCTACCATACCAGGTAACCATGTACTCACTGAGGGGTGAGGACTGGGCTTGGGGGCTTTGTCTGGTGATGGTGGTTCAAGGTAAAGAAGTCATTATTCAAGTGGAGTTAGCACTCTACACTTTATACTAAGTATGCTACATATTAAGTAAGCCTTTCTCATGTACTGAATATACACTACTCAGGCTATAGATAAGCATCCTATAGTTAGTCGCTTTCAACAGGCCCCTTACCATCCCTATTTTGGAGGATACAACTAGAAGCCTAGAAGAGTATGATTTCACTGTTTTTGGTGAAGCCCAGGTTCTGGGGACAATTCCATATGACCCCAGCCAGGTGACCAGAACTTATGTACCTGAACAGCATGATTCAATATGTGTCCAAGAACAGAAAAACTCAAGTGAGGATTCCTCCAGAGCTATACTGCAATGGGAGCTATATATCAATCGGGCTCAGCATATGCGATACTTAGGGAACATGACGATACTATGACAATTATGATGGATTGGAAACAATTACCCATGCCCTATGCCCTTTGAGTTTAAGTACAGACTGGCGATATGTAGATAGATAATTCTCTAGTATTCTATGACCCGTGTGAGGGTGGACAGGTCTTAGAAAGAAAACACACCATATAGCCGAGCGCAGTGACTTCGTAGCGAGCAAAAAAATGAATTGGTCCCACTCGGTGCCTACTTTTGGATCCGAATTCAAACCACAGACCCAGGCTCTCAGTGTCAGCCTCATCTCTGTACCTGTCTAATACTGGAGGTAATCGTCGGGACAAAGAAAAAAAGAGAAGACTTTGAGAGATTCGGCAAATGAGTATCATACATCGAACCAAGCTGCTCTGATGCAGTCAACCGCGGCGAAAATGGGCGGCATTCCCCGAATTCGAAACTGCATAATATGACTCGGATAGTGATCGTGATCATCAACATTTCAAGGCTGGTGTCATATGAAATTTCCCCTAATTGCTCTTGAAATACATCAACTCAACTCTTTCTAGTTGCATTCTCTAAAATATTATCAGGGGCTTCGATGCCAGCAATGACGAACACTGACTCAACGGGCTTAAAAAATACACTACCTAGTGAGTGCCTAATGCGAGATATCAACAGGTCTAAGTGTGTCTCAAAGCTGTGAGACCGTTTGAAATACGATAGAAGTCCTTTAGTCGCTCCTTTTATGCGTAGGTTTAGGCATAAAAGGAGCGACCAACGATAGATGCCGCCGCATCTCTATACCACCAACCACAATATGACGGAAGAGAAATACGACGCGATCATCGTGGGTGCGGGCTTCGGGGGCGTCTACAACCTCATTCGCCTACGTGACCTCGGCCTGAGGTGCAAGCTGATCGAAGCTGGGTCTGACTTTGGTGGAGTCTGGCACTGGAACAGGTACCCTGGTGCCCGCGTCGACAGCGACATCCCCGCGTACGAGTTCTCGTTCCCTGAAATATGGAAAGATTGGAACTGGACTGAGAGGTATCCTGGATGGAAAGAGCTACAAGCGTACGTGAAATCCGTTTTCGATTCCCATTCCGCTCAGAACTCGGCCTTGCTAGATATTTCTCCCACGTCGATGGTAAATTTGACCTTCGCAAGGACTGTCGATTCAACTCGCTCGTAAAACAAGCCCACTGGGACGATCTATCCCATATCTGGCGTGTTGTTTCTCAGGAGGGAAATGATGTTTACCAAGCGGAAGCGCGTTATCTCATTCTGTGCACGGTCAGATCGCAGTTATAGCTGTTTCCTCCAAGACTAACGACCATTCAAGGGCTATGCATCCAAATTATATATGCCAAACATCAAAGGATTGGAAACATTCCAGGGAGTATACACCCATACGTCACGCTGGCCAAAGGAAGGGATCGAGACGAGGGGGAAACGAGTCGGCGTCATTGGTACTGGGGCGAGTGGTGTACAGGTCATTCAAGAGCTCGGACAACACGTACGCCTTGAGCGCCCGATGCGGTGAAAATCCACTAATCGCAAATGTCTACCAGGCCAAACATCTTACTGTATTCCAACGAACGCCAAACCTGGCCATACGTATGCCCCAATATCGTCTCACCAAGCAGATACAGGATCACTACAAACAAGTGTATCCAGAATTTTTCCGGAAGCTTCTCAAAACCCCGGGTGGACTCGCATTAGAACCTATTGCGCGTCCAATGATGAAAGACAGCAAAGAAGTGAGAGAGGCCACATTAGAAGCACTGTGGGACCGAGGGGGTTTCGAATTCGTAGGTAAGCTTAACCCAGACGGTTAGCTGCCTAGCGTTCATGTCCGTCACAGCGGGTAATTACCTGGACGTCGCATTAAACAAGGATACCAATGATGCTGTGTACGCATTTTGGAGGGAAAAGGTTCTGGAAAGGGTCAAGGATTCCAAGAAACGCGAACTGTTGGCTCCTGCAGTCCCTCCCCATCCCTTTGCTTGCAAACGTTCAAGTCTGGAGCAGAACTACTATGAAATTCTTGATCAGGACAATGTTGACATTATTGACGTTAATGCGAGCCCGATCGTTGAGATTACGTCCAAGGGCGTGAAGACGACGGAAAGGGAGCTCGATCTCGACGTACTTGTCCTTGCTACTGGTGCGTGTACTGAAGAACCTTGTTGGGTGGTTAGCTGAGACGGTCATTTACAGGCTTTGACACTCACACCGGCGCGATCATAGATATAGACCTACGTGGGGTCAATGGGAAGACCATCCAGGACAGTTGGCGAGATGGTCCCCTCACCTAGTACGCTGTTGAACCCTAGCTTTGTGTATTTACTCTCAGCTTTTTTGGAACGATTTATCAAAGCTTGGGAATGACGACTGATGGGTTCCCGAACCTGTTTATCGTCTATGGTCCCCAAGGACCGACGGCGTTCGCCAATGGTCCCACGTGCGCACAAGTCCAAGGCTCGTGGGTCGTTCAAACGATCGATTATCTCCGTCAACACGGGATCACCAAGTTTACGCCTACCCTTCGTGCTGCGCTGGCCTACAAGAAGTACATTAACGCCATGTACGAGTCGACGCTCTTCCCGTTGTCCAAGGGTTGGTATAATGGTGCCAACATTCCTGGAAAGAAGGTCGAAGCGTACAATTACCTCGGGGGTCTCGTGAATTACAAGCGAGAAATCACGGAGGAAATGGAGCGTGGATATCCGGGATTCGAGAGGGAGGCTTTGGTGACGTCTCGGCTCTAGTTTCGTCATAACGACATAGCCTTTTATTGGGGTTTAGTGGTCTTTTTCAGGTGTATTGTCGATGCCTTCTCGCTTGTGTGCACCATGTACTTGTATCCACAACCATTACGCTCGATGCTTTCCCTGACTCTCGCGAAGCGGGGGAAGGTTTGTTTAGACGCAGACGAGCTGAGGGGAGTCGAACGCAATACTTCAAGTTGTATAAATTATTTTCTGGTTTACTTTCGTTCTTCTAGTCAGTATGTTCGACCCTTTCTGCATTCATCAATCATCATAACGTGGCTCGGACGTTGATACTTTTTGACGTTCGCACTCTTACTAGTGTTTTGAAGAAGGCGGTCAGGGTCGGAGTCAAGGGGTCGGTGTGGCGGTCTGGGGATCGGATAGAATGATACGTCCTGGCAGTACACAGCGTCGGGACGCCCGACGGACGACACAGAGTCAATCCATCGAGAAGGACGGGCTGCGCAAAGCACACCCTAATCGACATGTGGGGGAACCGATTATGAGTGGGCCCGACGGGAGGTTGATTCACATAATGTGAGCTCGAGCGCACTCATCACCAAACCAGGCGGAAAGGGCCCAGAGGAAGGGAGAGATCACTGGTCAGGTTGACCTACGTCGGAACCTGTGCCCGAGACGAATGAAATAATCGTTAGGAAACTAAACAGGAGTCGCTACTCACCTAAGTAACGACAAGATCAGCCTAGGCATAGATGTAATCTAAGGGTGTTCCATCCAAGTTTTGCTCCTCCCGCGGTGGACACGACAGTCCTAGTCATGTCCGCGTCGGCGTCCCTCCCTCGGCTTCCTCCGGCTCCGCCCGTTCGCCCCGTGTTGCTCCCCACTCACACATTAAGGGTCTCGTCCTCAGCGCGGAGGGCATCACCACTCCAGAAGGTGCTAGGTTCATTAGCCAAACGAACGCGCACGAGGTACATCCTTGTCTCGTCCTTGACGTGCCCATACGCGTCTCTTTCTCCCTTGGGTGTTCATGCCGTCCTAGGCCTGCGGTGTCGTCGTCGATTTGATCAAATCGCGCAAGTTTTCTGGACGCGCACTCTTGCTCGTCGGCGCCCCTGGAACAGGTAAAACGGCGCTCGCGCTGGTGGTGTCGCACGGGCTTGGCGTCAAGGCACCGTTTTGCCCCATGATAGGGTCCGAGGTGTACAGTACAGAGGTAAAAAAGACAGAGGTTCTCGCAGAGCGATCGGTGCGTCTTCTAGTCTCCTGTTTGTGCACGTTGGACTATTCGCTGTCTTCGGATAAAGGAGACCAAGGAAGTGTACGAAGGGGAGGTGACGGAATTGACGCCCACGGAATCGGAAAATCAATGAGTGGCTATGGAAAGACGGTTTCACATGTTATCGTCGGGCTCAAAACGGTCAAGTGCACGAAACAGCTATGACTAGATCCGACCATTTACAAAGCGATCCTGAAAGAAAAAATAGTCGCTGGCGACGTTATTTATGTAGAAGCAAACACGGGCGCTGTCAAGGTGGAAATGACTGCTTAGCGCTTCCTTGTATGATCTTGGATCCGAGACCTATGTCCCTCTACCAAAAGGGGATGTACACAAGCGGAAAGAACTTGTTCAAGATGTCACCTTGGGTGACCTTGATGCCGCCAATGCTCGGCCTCAAGGACATCTGAATGAGTATGATGGGAAATCATCTTATGAACAACGGTCGAACCGAAGTGACAGACAAGCTTCGCAGAGAGGTGAACAAAGTCGTCAAAGGTTACGTCGACCAGGTGTCGTCGAGGTCATTCCTGGTGTGGTTATCATTGACGAGGTACGCATATATGCACTCCTTTAAGACGACGAGTTTGCGTGGTGTAGGCACATATGCTCGACGTCGAATGTTTCACATATCTCAACTCCCTGCTTGAATCTCCCATGGCCCCAACGGTCATTCTTGCGACCAACAGGGGCAATGCGCTCGTGCGTGGAACTACGGATGTAGTCTCTCCGCACGGGATACCAGTCGACCTTCTCGATCGGTAGGGTTCTGCTGTAAAGTTTAGTCGGGAGCTCTTACGTTGTGCTTGCAGGCGTCTTATTCGTAAAGACAGACGGGTACAGCCGATAGCAGATTGCCAAAGTAGTGCAACTTCGTGCGAATGTGGAGCGACCGAAACTCGGGCCTGGCGTGCTGGTTCAATGGCCGAAGAAGGTGAACGCGGATCGAGAGGACTTGGCCAGTTACGCCCCGCAGCTACTGGCGCCGGCCTCCATTTTGGCCAGGTTGGCAGGCCGAAGCGAGCTAGCAGTTAAGCATATCGGAGAGATGAACTAACTATTCATGGATGCAAAAACGTCTGCGAGTCAGATTGGTGCGGACGGTGGGTTCGACGGGGGCTGGATGTCGTAGTGATGGATTCGCCATCGATGACGATCATGTATACACCGTCTTGAATCGGATTATGTGGGGTGAGCATACACCACACTACCTGGAGACCAGGAAAACTGACGTTGATTGTGTTAGACAATTGTTGGCCTCATGTGGGGCGCCACAGGACCGGAATTACACGACGAACATTGTCGCTGGAAGAGTGCCCGTTCCACGACGTCAGAGAGATGGAATCTGTTGACGCAAGTCAGCGATGCGATGCAGGCCCAATGCTATGATTCACGCGGCAGGATGAATTAGGCCAACGCCGACGAGGAGATCCGGACGTTCCTCCTCCGCCCACCCTGATTACCTCATTTTTACACAGTCGCTGCATATTTCACAGCTGCCTTACTTTCTATGAACCGCATTCAAAATTGTAAGTTTTCGCCGCCGCGTTTTTTTGAGTTTTCCACCACATTTTTGTAAACTCGTTATGTAATAAACCCAGACAGGCAAGCAAATCAGCGACAACGTGACGAGCAAAGAAATCATAGGCCGCCCTGCTATCGTGAATATAAGCGAACGAGCGCTATAACTCAATGACTCTACGGTGTTTTGCATTTCGTCCTTGACTTATGGCCGCCACGCAAGCCGGTTCCCCGACCCGCCGGGGATATCACTCCCACATGGCGCGCCACGACGACAAGGTGCAAGGTGACTTATACCACTTGATAGGGTGGACCACGATAGACCATCCACCCTAGAAAGTGGTTCGCATACTCGATAATGACTAAGATGATTTCCTTCCCTCGAGCCGACCCATCTACCGAACTTTCGCACAAGACAGTTTCGTAGTCCTGCTCCATCGACATCGCGACCTCAGGTGAGTCCCAACGAAGCGTCCTCGCGCAAGTCTCCTGCCTTCGGACCTTGACGAGGTACGATGTCACGTTCCCCCTTTCTCGTCCGTGCTTACAGTTGCACATGAGCGGGAAAAATGTGATGTCACACACACACCCTGACCTCTCCTACAGAGGAAACATTTCCGGAGACGCCTTTCAATCATACTCGACCTCCTCATTTCAATAGCTCGCCAAACATACACACATGCAAATAGTTGACTGGAGATCCCATGATATCACCTCTCATTCGTCGAACAGAACGTCGGAAGGTCCGATTCGACCAAAGTGACTCACAATGGTACAATGGAACGTGAGCCAAGAAAGACAAAATGACAAGTTTCGAAGAGAAAAGCTTAACGTTGACGTACTTCATAATGAATGGTTTGATTCGCTCCGCAGGGCAAATAAGAAAAACTTGATAAAGCAAAGCAAAGTATGTACCGACTCGCGTTCGTCGGATCGTAGCGGGCCATCACACTTGTGTACGCGAATAACTAAGCCAATTCCCGGTAACGTAAGTATTAATAAACGCGGAAAAAAGTCACTTATCGTCAAACCATCAAAAATGCGGCTCGGGATTCAAAAATTCCTTAAGTCTGTACATAAAGTTGATTTTTGTCCTAGATGGCGATAGAACTCACAGCCACCTAGTACCACCAATTTTGTACTAGTACTACACGGTCGAGCTTGGAGTTGAGATGCCAGAATTTGGCAGGGATCTTTGTTTCTCACTTCCACTGCAACGCTCTGGTGCCACGGATTTGACTGTATGGTGGTGGAGGCTTCTCATGTGCGTTCTTTATGACTGGGTGTTTCTGTGCTTGAAATCTTCAAGGACGCCTACTCATGCTAATAAAAGTGACGGATTCAGCAAATGTGCTTGTGCCCGGCGGCCGTCGACAAATCCACCAAGTATTATACTCGTCGGCGACGGGCAGTCAGGTACAATTTGCTGCGGTTGGCCTCGTATGTCGAACACTACTTATGACATTCCCGTGTTTCACTGTTGAAACGTTCAATTCAGTCACCGTTATGGCGTTTTCACACGATAGCTTTATTCCGGGAATCTGAAAACGATGCAACACAGTGATCAACACAGTGATGATAATAATGGCACGTTAGTTGGTTCAGCTAGAATTTAAACTGCATACCGATGGCTATTCAGGTAAGTAAACTTCAGTCAGCCTGGTGTCATACGAAATTACTCCCGGAACCTGTTAATAGCCCTTTCACCAAAAAAAAGCAGTGAAACCCCATCGTCTCCATCTAGCTGCATCCTACGAAAATAGGCCTCGGTGTCATAGATGCTAGCAGCAGTTGTCAACTGAACGCGCGCTTTCGATGAAGTGGGCAGGGAATATATTAGCAGTGAGTGACAATACCTACGTATATGTTCATAGTTATTTGACAGCTTGGATTCTGATAGCTCGCTCAAACCTAAATGCGAAAAATTCTCTACATACTGACAGTCATGAGTGTATATCTTGGCTATAAGCTGCGAGACCATAAATGGAATACAAGAAGAACCCAACCCGGGCATAAAAGGAACGGATAACGATAGATGCCGCCGTCCCTACTCCTACCAACCGCAACATGACGGAAGAGAAATACGACGCGATCATCGTGGGTGCAGGCTTTGGGGGCATCTACAACCTCATTCGCCTACGTGACCTCGGCCTGAGGTGCAAGCTGATCGAAGCTGGGTCTGACTTTGGTGGAGTCTGGCATTGGAATAGGTACCCTGGCGCCCGCGTCGACAGCGAGGTCCCCGCGTACGAGTTTTCGTTCCCTGAAATCTGGAAAGATTGGAACTGGACAGAGAGGTATCCTGGATGGGAAGAGCTACAAGCGTACGTGAAATCCATTTTTTGATTCCCATTCCGCTCAAAACTCGGTCTTGCTAGATATTTCTCCCACGTCGATGGTAAATTTGACCTTCGCAAGGACTGTCGATTCAACTCGCTCGTGAAACAAGCCCACTGGGACGATCGGTCACATGTATGGCGTGTTGTTTCTCAGGAGGGAAATGATGTATACAAAGTTATAGCACGTCATCTGATACTGTGCATCGTAAGATCGCCGTTGTATTTTTCTTTCCGAGGCTAATGTCTACTAAAGGGTTCTGGATCCAAGTCATATACTCCAAGCTTCAAAGGGTTAGAGACATTCCAGGGAATATGCACCCACACTTCAAGGTGGCCAAAGGAAGGGGTCGAGACAAGGGGGAAACGAGTCGGCGTCATCGGTACAGGGGCGAGTGGTGTACAGGTCATTCAAGAGTTTGGACAACACGTACGCCTTCAACGTCCGATGTCGTGGAAATCTACTGAGCGCAGATGTCTACCAGGCCAAACATCTTACCGTATTCCAACGAACGCCAAATCTTGCCATACGTATGCCTCAATATCGCCTCACCAAGCAGATCCAGGATCACTACAAGCAAGTGTATCCAGAATTTTTCCGGAAGCTTCTCAAAACCCCGGGTGGACTCACATTCGAGCGTATTGCGCGTCCAATGATGCAAGACAGTAAAGAAGTTAGAGAGGCGACATTAGAGGCATTGTGGAACAAAGGAGGTCTTGAATTCCTAGGTAAGCGTGACCTGGAAAGTGTGGTTACCTAGCGTTCATGCCTGTCATAGGGAGTAATTACCAGGACGTCACATCTGACAAGGATGCCAACGATGTCGTGTACGCATTTTGGAGGGAAAAGGTTCTGAAAAGAGTCAAGGATCCCAAGAAACGCGAGCTGTTGGCTCCTGCAGTCCCTCCCCATCCCTTTGCTTGCAAACGTTCAAGTCTGGAGCAGAACTACTATGAAATTCTCGATCAGGACAATGTTGACATTGTCGACACCAATGCGAATCCGATCGTTGAGGTTACGCCCAAGGGTGTGAAGACGACGGAAACGGAGCACGAACTCGACATACTTGTCCTTGCTACTGGTACGTGTACTGAAGAAGAACCTTGTTGGATGGTTAGCTGAGACAGACATTTACAGGCTTTGACGCTCACACCGGTGTGATCCTGGATATAGACCTGCGTGGGGTCAATGGGAAGACCATCCAGGACAGTTGGCGAGATGGTCCCCTCACCTAGTAAGTTGTTGAACCCTAGCTTTGTGTATTTACTCTCAGCTTTTTTGGAACGATTTATCAAAGCTTGGGAATGACGACTGATGGGTTCCCGAACCTGTTTATCGTCTATGGTCCCCAAGGACCGACGGCGTTCGCCAATGGTCCCACGTGCGCACAAGTCCAAGGCTCGTGGGTCGTTCAAACGATCGACCATCTCCGTCAACATGGCATCACCAAGTTTACGCCTACCCGTCGTGCCGCGCTGGCCTACAAGAAGCGTATCAACGACATGTACGAGAATTCACTTTTTCCGTTAGCCAGGGGCTGGTACAACGGCGCCAACATCCCTGGAAAGAAGGTCGAAGCGTACAATTACCTCGGGGGTCTCGTGAATTACAAGGCAGAAATCACGGAAGAGATGGAGCGTGGATACCCGGGTTTCGAGAGGGAGGTTTTAGTGGCGTATCGGCTCTAGTGCTCGTTTATTGAAGACATGGCGACCCTGATGTACCCCTAATAACTGCGTTCGTGGCCATCAAACCTCTGTTGTTTTATCCATTTCCGTGCTTTATCAAGGTGCGATAGTACATCATGTAAAAACTAGGCTTGGGTGCTCCGTACACTGCTCATAATCACACTGAAAGCGTAAATATTAAGTCAAAGCGAGTTTATTCTGCAAGAAATTGGGTACAACTGGCAAGGAAAAGTATGGTGTGAAAATGACACATAAAAAGAAACAGAGAGAGGATAAAAATGATACTAAGGCCCAAGTATACCACCAGGACGATATATAAGCAACCATCCTAATTAATCGTCCCTTCAGCATTACATTCGACAAGGCACCGAATACAGAGATAAATAGACATGTTGGGCTAGAAAAAAGTTACGTCAAGCTGTATGCGTGATGTCGCCAGAGGTCTGCGACTGCCCAATAGTTCTTTCGGGCAACTCTTCCTCGGCCGACGAACGGAGCTTCTTCTTTGCGGGACCTTCGGGTAGGCGGACACCTTTACGCCTGCCGACGGTCCTACGCGTCACGGGCGCATTGACAATCGGCGGGAAGACGTATGGCGAAAATTCCCCGCGTGTCTCCGTAACGGCCAACACCTCCCTGTCGTCGCTGTCTTCCGCGTCGTTGCGCGGGCGCTTTATACCTCTCACAAGAGCAGGGAACTTGGGCGCAGAGGAGGTGGGGGGCACGGTTTCCGGCATGACGGCATTCGAAGACGACTGCGAATTCTGGGAGTCGTGCGGAGAGGAAGAAGACGGTTTTACATCTGGGGAGACCACATTACGCGAAACGCGAGGTGGAGGAAGACGAAGTCGGTGGTTACGAGGACGGGTTGGCGAGGCTTCCGGTGGTAAAGCAAGATCATCACGACCATAGACGATCGACCTCGTCTCGAACAAATCCACACCGTTGAGAGGACCGATGAACGCGCCTTCCCGACACAGTGGCTTGGGGTGCCCAAAGTTGAGAACGATGTCACCTTTCACATCGCGGACGACCGAGCGAAATTGGATACTTCCCGGCGGATGGATGGTGACGGTGCGCGGTCCTCCGGGGAATGATACGACGGCGGTTCTGGAAGGTGCGGGGCATGCACTGGGATCGACTGGAGATGGTGCCGGGGCTACACAAGTGGGCTGTATAGCAGATGTGCTTGCGTTCGCCCGCTCGACGGCTGCAAGAACCTGAGCATTCTCCTTTTGCTGTTGTTCCGCCTTCAAGTTGCACGCCTCTGCGCGTGCGGCGATGTTAGAGGTATCCTGCCTCAAATCATCTGCCTGGAGCCGAAGCACGGCAAGTTTTGTCTCGTATTCTGCGACCTTGTCATGAAGCGACTTTACTTCTAAAAGTACCTCTCTGTAATAATATGAAACGAAAAAGACAGATGAGCTGAGGTAGAGGCGTGAAAAGGAATAGCGACGTACCCGACGATGTCATTTTCGTGCGCGCGTTTTTCGAGGAAAGCGTTGAGCTCGGTTATAGCAGCATCGACCTCGGTCCGGGCATTGCTCAAGTCGGCGATCCTCCCTGTCTCCATGCCCTCTTTGAATTTCTCAAGGAGCATGAGCATGAGCGAAACGGAATCTGCAACGGAATTGGTGCTATCCATGGCGATGGGGTTCGAATGTCACCAGGTGGAAGTGTGAGTGATGGAGTGATGAAGCTGGGCACTGTGGATGACAGTGGATCTCTTATATCCATCGAGAACGGCCCCACAGTGGTGGTCAAAGCTTTGCCAAAGCGGGGTCTGGACATGCCGAGAAGGAAAGGCTTTGACGACGACGACGTCAAGTGCTAGGATCGTTGCCGCAATTAGCATGTCCGACTGCGCCTCACCTCGGACATTCTCGTGATGGGCCCGCATCTGGTCTAGTCGAAAAGCACCGCAGACATGTGCCAACGGGATGTAGCAGAATCAGAGGGTCGGAGTCCGGCACAGGAGGCCCTGTCATGGCCCCGTCTTGCTTTGACCTCGTCACCGGGTCCGAGTCGAGTCCGTTCGTATTGGACAGTACTCAAGTGTCACAGGAACCGACTAAAAACTAAAACTTACTGACCGTAAACGAGACTATCAGACGTTTGGTAAAATCCATCGTCTCCAAGTCGAACATTCGGCGATCCACCATGGTCGTGTCGGATGAGAACTTAGTGCGTCTCCCACTGGACCCGGTCGGAGTTGCGGGTCAAAGCGCCGAGCGGCCCGTCTTTATTGTCTCCGTCCCAAGAGGGCCCATGTCATCCATACGACCAAGAATGGCACAAGGGCTATCTTACTCTGCAACGTCGGAAACGCCCTGAAATACATGCACGATCTCGATTGAACAATGCTAATAATTAAATACCCGTCGGTCCCTTTACGCCCCCCTAAAAAACAAGGTCCTCGACGGATGCGAGGTCACGGTGAACCTGGAAGGACTGTGCTCGATGTCAACAAGACCATACCCTGTAGCCGACGCGACGACATACCCTTCACTGACGATCGTACCCTTGTCATCAATCTAGGATAGTGTCCAGTTGAGCGAGATCATCGCCGAAGCTCGAGAGCGTTCCGGCCTCAGCTCCTCCTTTCAAGGTATACACATGGTTATAAAGAGGTTCGGCCAGTACTAGTTTCGCCGACATGCTCGTATTGTCTTTTTTTCGCTGGTCGATTCGAGTGCTTGGAATTGTGAACATTCATCTGAACACGCGTGTTTTTATATGCATTCCAGCTGCAAAGTGGCACCCTCTGAACAAAAGTTCTCTTTGACGATCGCTCCACCGCCAGTCTCGAACATGGCTTTAATGACAGCTACCTAGTCGATGTTAGAGTTGCATTGTCCTTTACGAGGTAACCGAGAAGCGATGAGCTTGGTTTTTCTCCATTGTGATAGCTTCATTCTGCCTCAGGCCCAGGGTGATCATCCGTATATCCCCGAGCAATTCCACTGCGACCTTGTTCTAGTATACTTGGCGCATCCTCGCCGACTCTCGCTTCCAATCCCCGGAATGATCGCGATTGTAGATACAGCGCTGTAGGACAATGCATGTCAGCTCGGATCAAACGCACACTTGCATTGTGCGCCACAACACGCACCTGCGGCACTCTCGGAAAGTACCGTCATTGTTCCCTCTTGACTGCGGAGAACCATGGCGTTCGGAGATGTTGCATCGCCCTCAGAGGGTTCAGGGCCTGTCGATAATTGACGTCGAGAGCGAATCATGTAAAAGTATGGGTATCTTACCACCGAAGCGCTTGGCGTGACGGTATTTTCCTGTGACGAGCGAGAATATGGGTTGGTCTGGATCTCGAACTTCCTCCTCCTCCGAAGGGTCCTTTATGACTATTTACGGTGATTGGTGTTGGAGCACACGATCATCGAGTAGAAATACCCACGTCCATGTTCGGCGAGCAGTCTGTCGAAATCCAGCACATAGTGGCCGCTCCACGTACCCTCGGCTTGCAGCGCGACTTCCAATTCATATGGCGTAATTATCGGACGATAAAATTCCTATATGCGTATGCACTAAAGATAAAATGACGTCATCGGTTGAAAGGCAGATGTACCTTGGACTCGATGACACTGTTCTCCGGGCAGGCCGCCAAAACAAAGCACTCAATTTCCATAAAGTTGGCCAGTTTCGCTGGGTTCAGCTTTCCGACACTAATCGTATAGCTCTTCTTTTTGGCCTTGGCGAGAATCTTGCGAAGATGAGATATGACGGGCAAATAAGACGCTATCGAGCATTTATCAAAAAGTTGGCGTTCGTAGGACGCAAATCACAGACCGACGCCCAGGGTTCCGACGAGGATACCGAATACGTCGGCGTCACGCGCCTTCTGAACGACGGCAAAACGACGCATGAGCAGTCTGTTCGTTCGCTCTGATTCTAGTCTAGAGGATTTCGTGTTCGGATCGTACGAGTAAACCTGTTGCGGTCATGAGAAAACGGCGGAATAATCAACCAACTAGACTTGCACGACAAGAAGAATGCGTCATTAAAAGATTTGTGAGGGTAAGGCTCTCCTCGCCGAGATATATGATGGTGTTTGTGGCCTCGTCGGTCTTGGAATCATTGTCCCGCGAGAACGATAATCTAGCTTGGTTGTGAGGAGACGAAGCAAGTGCCGATACAGGTTCTACCCAGGTTGACATCTCATCATACGAAATGGATAAGCCAGTTTTATTCCTAAGTTGCTTCACAATGTTTCCTGTGAAATATATTAGACACCTTTGAATCTTCGTAAAAAAAAAAAAACTCACCTGCTTGGTACGTATACGCAACGTCATGTCGAACGAGAACAGACTTGGCTGCTGTTTCGTCGAGGATCTTGCTGAGCTCTTGGACACAATCCTCGACGTCGATCGGTTTGCGGCCAAAGACGTAAACGGTGGGTAGCCTAGACGTCCTGTTCCAGCCTCGTCAACGCTCAACTGAAAAGGGCGGAAAAGGTATATAGTACATACTTGCTCATGCACGCATGTCCATAGTGAACCATCAAATCAGCGTTGACATGCTGAGCGGCCACTTCGTCGACACAACAGCTACCGAGGGTGAAATCTTTGAGCACAGAGCGGCCAACACGGGGAGGTATCTCACTTGCCATACGACGTGTCCGCCAAGACGTACACGTCGTGTTCCTTGCCCACGATGCGCTTGAGCGAGCGATAGACGGGCACGGCGTCGTGCAAGAGTTCGTCGGGAAACTGAAGCGCCACCTACACAGTGCCGTTTCAACGTACGCAAAGAGGCTTGGACGCTCATCTCTGACCCGCTTGTAGTCTCTTTCGATAATGATCTGTGCCGTCCGTTCGATCTCATAAAAGTCGGCGATGTCGGTAGATTCAAGGCGCTGTGCGGACGCGCTGGACGTGACGTCAATCAAACGCGCAATCACGTCTTTGCCGGACGCAGCAAACGTCGAAGGAGGTGTAGACATGATGAGTGACGTCACTGTCACACAGCATCTTCGTCCGCAACACCATGTTCACACACGAATCCGTTCAAGTGGTGTACAACACCACCCATCAGTATGACGTCGGTATGGGGACGACGACGCTCCACAAGATAATGCCGAACGAGGACCCGATGGACATGCGCGACCAGTTCGAACCCATCGGCGAGATGAAATGGCAACTCATTATTCCCTTGACGTTCCGCCTTAACGGACAGGAAATGAAATCCAGCGAGTTTCTTCCTCCTCATGGAATGCTGCGACGGTTCGCGCTGTCTCACCCAGGCTTTCGCTCTCAGGAAGACTGAATCACGGACAGGAAGCGACCGTTTACTGGCCCAGATGGTTGTCCGTATAGATGGGACATGTTGGTCGACCCTGCGGTATTGCGTGCGCCGCTTGACAGCCCCGTTGTGGTGCTGTTACGGGACGACCCGTCTCGGACCGAGGTCGCTCGATACCAGCGAGGGTCGCAAAGGATCGTCGGTCCCAAACGAAAACCTCTGCTACAAGTCGATTCAGGCGTGCAACAAATGCTCGACCTCATCGCCCTCACTTTTGTGTACGTGGAGAAAATTCGTATGGACAAGGACAACAAGAGGACTGTAGCCTAGGCTAATCCCGGGTTTTTCATCTTAGGAGTATATATCCTCTGTAAGCAAAAATACTTCGGGACTCAGATTCACTGTGCTTGCAACCCTCAATGAATTCAGCCCACGACTTGGAGAAAAAATCTCAATCTGGACCGACGGTCTGCATCACACTAAGATGGATGTTAAAAATCCCTCCGAGTCAGCCACCCTCCTCTGTCCAGTTTTCCTCCTTTCTGCCCTCTTTCTCCCTTTTCAGCAATGCGCACGCTCCCCGATCCACTCACGTGTAGTACAGGTCATGTTTTCCTCCCCTCCGACGCACCCAAGGCTCTCGTTCGTTCCGACATCTGGTTCTCCGACGGCAACATCGTCCTCGTAGCCGGGTCTGCCGCATTCAAGATCCACCGGGGACAGCTCGAACGACATTCCGAGGTCTTCAAGGACATGTTCCTCGTCGGACGGGCCAGCGTCAGAGTACGCAAAGACGACACGGCCAACGAAGAAGGTAACAAAACAGTGGACGGCTGCATGACGGTGGACATTTACGATTGTCCATCGGACGTCTATCACCTCCTCGTATCCCTCTACGACGGGCTGTACGCCTTTTTTCCCCTTGCATCTCTCCCGGACTTGCTTACCCCCCTTCCCAAGCTACTTTCCCAAATCTCACGCCCGCGACTTTTCACCCCTCTCCAGCGTCCTTCGTCTATCAACGAAATACTTTATCGAGCACCTACGCATGCAATGTCTCGCACGGCTCGTCCACGACTGGCCCACCACGCTCGCAGACTGGGACAGACGCGAAGCAGCAGCGACGGACGGCACGGGCCGCTATACACCTCGCGAAGCATACGCACACCCCGTCCTCGTCATCAACCTCGCCCTCGAGCTCGGCATCCCCGAAGTCCTCGCCAGCGCATTCTACGACCTCTCGCGCTACGGACCGAGCAGGATCGTCGCCGGCGCGCGCGCACTGCCGCCCGTGTTCGCAGCCCCCGATCCGTGCGCCCGCCGATCGACCACGGAGGACGCACGAAGACACCATCCCGCTCCCGGCTTTGCGAAGGAAGGCGCGCAGGCGAAACCGCCCATGATTCACCTCTCGCACGACTGTCTCGTGCGGACGCTTCGCGGGCGTGAACTCGCGCAGCTCTACGTCTCGACGTTCCTCACGCGCGCGCTCGAGCAGCACCCGTCGTCGGCGTGTCTCTACTCGACCCGGGCGTCGGGCACGATGGGCGTCTCGACGACGGCCAAATCGGCACATTGCACCGAGTCGTTTTATTTCATCCATCTCAACGTGCTTCGGAGCGTCGGCGGGATCGCGTGCGGGAGGGACGCGGACCCGTTGTTCACGCTCGTTCAGGCGGCGGAGATGCTCGAACGCAAGGACTTTTCGGATGGGGTGCGGACGTGTGGGCTGAAGATGTGCGGGGTGTGCAAACGTGAGTGGAAGGGCGAGGTCGGGCGCGCGCGGGAGGAGGTGTGGGGGTTGATTCCCGTTTGGTTTGGTCTCCGGGAAGGGGGCGCGCTGGAGCATGCGGTAGTGTCGACGGAGGAGTTGGATCACAAGCTTAAGGGTAGGGACGGCATGGAGGGTACAGATACGGATGACGAGGATGGATTGGAAGAATGACGGGAGAATTGCTTTGAAGTTTGTGTTGGTTCGTGCTGCTATCTTGTTTCATATGCTCATGATTTTATCTTTCATGTATATCCCATCGTCTAAGCTTTTATCCAAGTGCCCGATGCTTTCAGTAGAAAACCGAGAACTGACATTGCGTGGAGAAACAAGAAAGTGGTGTGCAGTACGTATATAACGAGTCATGATATCCGAACAATACATGTGTCCTCCACTACCCAGGTTACTCCTCCCCGATTTTCGGTGCGAGGTAGTATTTTATGGCTCCTTGACCGAATTTGTAGGAGACCTAAACGACGGACGGGCTAAGCATTCGATCTGCACCAAGCTTGTTTGTACTCACAAGAAGGGGGACGTCGTTGCTCATCATGAGCTGCACCGTGTTTGACAGCGACGAGCTCTTAGAGAAGTTGACCATGTATTTCAAGCTAAATGTTAGGGAGACGTGTTGGTTCATCTCGATGTATACACCACCGTCAGAAGGCAGTTCGTCGGACTTTTTTGCCTTTTTGGAGGGCTGATCGTTCTGCAAGTCTGGAAGTGAGTAAACAGACCAAATGAAACGAGGGACGTACCTTGGATGAAGACGGTTTTTTTCGTTTCTTGGTCTTTGGCTTCTCTTCTCCCTCTTCGTCCTCCTCCTCCTGTTTCTCCTCCTCGCCATCATTGTCTGATTCGGCTTTGAATTCCCCATCGTCGTCCGCACCATCCATTTCGACATCGTCGTCCTTTTCTTCCTTCTTGACCTTTTTTTCCTTCTTTATCCTTTTTTTCGGTTTCTCTTCCTCTTCGTCGTCGTCGTCTCCCTTGACCTCGTCGTCCTTGCCATAGTTTTCATATTTTTCCTTTGCTGCTTCGGTTTGTTTCAACAGTACGCTCCCGTTAGCTGCCTCGCCCTCGCTCGCGAATCGGACGCCTTCCTTGGAAACCTCGATACGGACGGATTCACCGAGGAGAGAGAGATCTCGGACTATGCGGGCGAACTCGCCCGAGGACATTGTGACGCGTGCATCGTATTCTGTGTCGGGAATAGTAAGGCTTTCAGAGTCGATGTCCATGAGTTTCATATCATATTCCGCGATTCTGTCCGAGTCTATGACGGGCAGGTGAGCACGAGACAACAAAGAGAAAACGAGATGTACTCTTTGCTTCGTACACGAGGTTCAATACATCGGCGTCGTCGGTGGCTTTGATGATACAGGTGTCGTCGTCTTTTGCGCACTTGAGCACTTTGGCGAGCGAGTTTAGATTGACGCCAAGGGGCATGGGGCGATCGCAGCGGTACTTTTTGAAACCGGAAGCTTCAAGGGAAACGGCGACGAGTGCGACATGGGAGTTGTCCATCGCTTGAAGATTCTGGACGCCAAGATCAATAATGAAAATCGGGTGAATCGGGGGTGGATACGCACGATCCCCTCCTCGTTACATGCGAAATTGGCATCGGTCACTAGTTCCCTGACAGCTGAACAAAGAGCAAGTCAGAGTGACGGCAGTTTTAGCGTGAAAAAGCACGCACAGTCGAGGAGACGCTTCAGGAGCGCAGCTTGTTCGAGCTTTGCTTCGAGCATGGTGGTGGTGGAGGAAGAGGACGAGCGCGTTGACGAGACGCGATTTTGAAGCGGAGTTTCGTCGCGTATTGTCACATGTGTGACGTCACGCGTAATGTGACGCGTCGGTCGCTGTCAAGGACGATGACGAGGACGAGGAGGTTCGGATGACGCGCGGGGTCGCTGTGGCGGACGACGTCGGCGACGGAGATGTGTACACGTGTTGGTCTGGTTCACAATGGGATATCTCGTCCAAATCGACATCGGAAAACTCCGTGGCCAGGTCTCCTTTTGTTTTTGTGTTCAGATGAGTCTGACTCGTATCGCATCGTCTCGTCCGGCTGGTCTACCGGATATTTTGCACGCCATGCAGTCGCCGCTCACGACGGACAGAGGCAAGCTTCGCATGGAGAGACTTCGACAGCTCGAGCTCGAGCAGCTCCAGTGGGACCAAGAAGCGCTCGTCATGCCAGAGGTCTGCACGTCCGCCACGGCCCGTCTGCACGCTCACAGATCCAACAGGACCTCAACCGCGCCCTCTTTCTCTCCTTCGAGTCTGTAAAAACCGAGTTCAGCGACCTTGATGGTCTCTCGTGGCCCCGCCCCGTCCCACTCGTCACCAATCCCTGGGTATGTCTCCTTCTCTCGCACCCTCGCCATCCCTCACCACCCCCGTCCAGGCTCTCGACGAGCCCATGCCCAAAGCCGAACCAGACTCGTCTGGCATGCGCACACCCGTACACTCCCCGTCTCTCCACTCTCCACCACGACGTCCGCCAGCGAAACCATACGGCTCTCCCCGGCCAGACACGAGCCACTTTGTCCACCAGGAGACCGTCCGTGTCGCGCGCCACACCCAGTCCCGAAGTCCACTCCAGCCGGCAAACCAGTTCTTTGCCACGCAGTACGCTTCTTCGCGCAGGGATCCGCACAGTGCCCTTTCTCCCTCAAACCTCGCGATGGCGTGCCGTCTGCGACACTGATGCACTCGATTTCGCTACGGATGGGACCATAACTAATAAACATTCTCTCTATTCAACCGTGGATATATTCTCGCTCATAAATCACTATGGATTACATTTCAAGACGTACACATGGCATCCCCACCCTCTTGTTTGCTTCGCTGATTGGGACTGGGCTAGTTGATATGTTCCTTGTATTTTTACTGCAACGCGTTGTATTTGTAACGGGGACCTGAAACTACTAGAATGCATGAAAAGAAAGAGGACCAACATGGGCAAACAGCGTTTCTAACTCATGACATAAAGTAACTATACCCGAGTCTTTCTGCAACTTCGTACCAACCTTGACGACGACAAGCATTTTCATCGCCGGGCACCCGCCCCACTCGACGTGCCATGTCTCAGTCGCTAGGTGGGCCTCGTGCCTCTCGCGTACGGCCACTAACGAGCCCTTTTGATGCCACAGTCCCGTCAGAAAACTGGGACGACGACTTTGAGTTCAGTCAGAACAATTCAAATAGTCCACAACCTAAAGATGCCCGAAAAACGGATCGACTCGCAGCTGGCCCCCTCGTACCTCGTCAGTCGGTCGCCTCGTCCCACTTTTCAGAGGACTGGGATGCAGACGTTCCCAAACAGCCGTCCCCCGTCAAGGCCCCGGTAGCGGGAACCAGCAAGATGGGCGGTATCACCAGCAGGCTCGGTAACTGGGCTGAGACAGGTCCATCGACGCCGACGAAGCACGGGACACAGGAGAATTGGGACGACGATTTCGAGGACAAGGCCGACTCCCCTCCTAATCGACGCCGTCACGCTCACCGGGCCTCCCATCATACGTTTCAGATCCACAATCACCACGCACACTTGCTCCGGACACGTCATTCATACCACACTCCACCGCGCCCAAAGATCCCTGTAGAGCCGGAAAACTGGGACGACGACTTTGACGATCCGACGAGTGCCACGTCGCCCAGCAAACACGACAACGACAACACCCCCGTAACGAAGCGCACTCGTCGGGAAGCATACGCTGAGACTTCGGATGAAGACGACGACGCCGATTTTGGGTTCTCGGAAGACAAGGAAGAAGACAAGACCGTCACCGCGCGTTCGCGAACAGCACCGATGACCCGCCCTGGATCCTCGAATTCGCATTCTCATGCAAGCTTGCGCCATTCTCCACCGCCCCCCGTACCAGCTCTTCCCCAGGCCCTTTCGTCCACCATCGAGCCTTTCCCCCGCTCGCCCACCGTCTCGGTTTTTTCAATACCGACCACGTCGGGGCGGAACTCGATTGGTTATTTCAACTCTTCGTCACATCTCGCCCTGTCAGGCGCCTCGTCCCTCGCCATGCTTCCTCCGTCTCCGCCCATCCAACGCGAACGGCGCCGTCTTCGCAAAAAATCGCGACCACCGCATATAGATAACAACGTCTTTGAACTCATCGAAGAACAGCGTGATTCGTCACCTACACCGTTGCCGCCTTCAACCCCCGAAAGAGCATCTTCTCCCCCCATGTTACCAATGCATTCTTCTCCAGTGGATGCCACCCCTGGAGGATCCAAATCACCACTCTTATCACGCATCGGTTCCGTCAAGAAATGGGGTACAAGAAGGAAAAGAGCTAGCACGGGGCCTGCGGAAGTGGCTATGCAAGACGTGGGCGGGTCGAACGGAGGTATCATGGACGAGGCGAGTTCCCGACCCCCAAGCGCTCTCGAACAGACGCCGGTACAAGCGTCCTCCAATCGGAACCGCAACTCACGCTCTACATGGTTTTTTCGTCCTGGCGGCGCCCATTATGGGGCTGGGTCTCCGCCGCCGAGGCAAGCTGAGCTCAAGCATGAAAGGAGTCTGGATCAGGCGCAATTGAGACCTGGGGCTGCAGTGGGTGGGAATGAGGGAGGACAGGTGCCTACGACGCCGAGCAAGAACGCCAAGCTGTCGAAGCGGAAAGCGAGTGGGCCACTGGAGCATGCGAGCAGCGGGGAGCTCACTGGTGACGGGTCGTCGTCTACGTCGGGCGTGATGGGGTTGGGAAAGCCATCGCTCGGGCCGAGCAGACGACCGTCGTCGATGCAGGTGCCTAGCATAGCGTCCCTTGCGGGTATTGCTGGGAGCAACAGGTTCGCGTCCGTCGGCACCAGACATGCGTCCTATGGATCCTCTGTCAGTCGGGCGTCGGCATCAAGAGTATTTTCGACGCCTACACCTACCGAGAGCATTGAGCTGCTTCCGCCCATGCCCGCACTTCCCTCTCAGGAAGGTTCCAGAAGCTTCATGGGTAGCGTACGAAAAATTAGCCTCGTCAGTGGCAAGAAACACAAGAAGAAGAAATCCTCGCTCGAAGTTGGTCACGCTGCTCCCGGGCTTACTGATTCGCTCCAAGATGACGACAACGACCGAGAACAGGACGCGGATGGAGATGTGAGGATGCGGTCGGAACTTCAAGCTCCTATTCACGATTTGCTCCCCCCAATCGAACTGCATCCGCCATCGCCTCCGCGAACGATCAACGGGACCTCGGCTAACCGTACGATCCAACTAGGCATGAGCGATGGCAACGAGCCCCTCATGGTCTCGATGAGCGCACCTGTTCCCATGAGCATTTCTTTTATGGCTCCCTCGGCATCTTCGGCAACGTCGGTAAAACCGACACCTAAATCGCCTTCGTCGCCCCAGTCTGCGTCGTTGGGTCGTACTACACAAGTTCCGAGTCCACCCCATACGAACCCGTCAGTGCCAAGGCGAAATTCGCTAGGCGATCTGAAGATCCCCGCGAGAATCAGTCAGGCGCAGATCGGATTGAAGAGGGATTTAGGAATGGTTCGGGAATTTGCGACCAGCGTCGACAGTATGTGATTTTCCGCATTCAAATATATATTCCTGTCACTGATCACGAGCATCTAACAGGGCTGAAAGAGCTGCAATCAACATACCAATCTCTACTTGCAGAGGCGCAGACCTTTCTCGAGAGTGCTCCCCCGTCCCGCGCCACGTCGCCCAACGTGTTTAATCTCGTCCGCCCGCGTTCTCGGCTTCGTTCCAATACGTCCCCATCGACCAACACTTCCCCGGTCCCGGTCGCTTCAGGCTCGTTTTCAGAGTACAAACATTTTGCCTCTACGTTCTATGCCATCACCGTCAAGTATAAGGTGTCGTGGGAATGCGCGGAATTGCTGGTCGAACTCGGTGGAGGTGCACCCGCTCCATCTTCTCCTCTAGCGTCCGGGCCGTCTCCAAGCCTCTCAGCGCCACCAATGTCGGTACAATCAGATCTCGACCTTCGGAAGAGTCGCGAGAGGGCCATCACACTTTCGGGTGAAGAGTCGAAGCCGCCCCCAGAGGTGCCGCTCATCGGCGCCGCAACGGCATCGTCGACGTCTGGTCCTTCCAACGCCTTGTGGCGCGCATCGACGGGCCGGCATGACCTCAGTCAACGGCAACTCGTTCTCCTTCGAGACATGCTCAGCTACGAGCCACCCTCGGACGACCTTCCCTCGGCCGATGAGCACGTGAACAAACACTGGCGGTGGGGCGACGCGATGAGCAGCACGGTCACGCTTCCATCCGAAGAGTCGGAGACCCGGGCAGATCGCGGTGAAAAGGAGAAGAAGAAACGACGTAGTGGAAAGATGGGGCTGACCGGGTTGAGGGACATGTTGAGAATGTTGAAACGAAGTCATTCGGAGCAAACGACGGCAACTGTGGCAACACTCCCCGCGGACCCGTCGACGGTCTCGCTGAGCACCGAGTCGTCGCACTATTCGCATTATTACGCACATGGACAGCTCTGTGGGATCGGCGTTCAGCAGAGACCGAAGACGAGCGCTGGACATGAATCGGTGCGCTCGACGAAAGACGTGCCAGCCCATTCCCCGTACGGGCCGCCCTTGAACCACAAATCATCCCCTCGACGACCGTCGCTGGCATCGATCTTTCGGATAGGACAAAAGCACAAGGGTGGGGCGTCTTCGTCCGCGGGGGGGTCGTCTCAAGACAGCCGGAGCGATGTGCGAAGCGCGAGTCGAGGGAGTGACATGACGGGGGAAGACGACTGGGATCGGATAGAGTCGGCGATCGACTTGGACGGCGCTGCGCGGGTGCTCGGGATCGAAGGGACCGCGACGGTCAAGGGACGCAGCAAGGGACGAGCGTCTCCGTTTCTTTCCGAGTCTTCGGCGGGGTACGCTGGCCATCGACCGGTGACGCCACGGCGTGGGCAAGACGCGGCGCAACAGGCGGTACGAATAGAAGTGGAAGCGTCTCCGCGGTCTGTCCGGCCAATGCGTTCGACGCGCCTGTCCAACGTGGAAGAAGTCGAGGATGGGGAGAGGCATGTCCGGTCCGACGCTGCCGTGGTCAAGCACCCGGTGTCGCTCCGCCGTGTGAGTCCTCACCGACCGCCATCGCGCGGGCAGCCGATACCGGGTAGTAGCCGGATGGGATCTGTACGGATTGCGCCTCCGCAGCCGCCACCGTTGACGATGCACCCACCTGACGCGTTGTCTGATATCAAGCTGTCGATGACGCCCGAGAACATTCGGCCGTTGTTGGAGAACGCGAAGGAGGTGCATACACGGTGTCACGAGTGTATTCGGGAGTTGAGGACGCTTTTAGATGCGGGGTCGAGCTGACGCGGGGTCCGTAGGGGTCTCGTACTCGGTCTTGGTTCCAGGGACTTGGTGTATTTTTACCCTTTTCCGTGCGTGTCGAGGCGTGTTGTTTTTTCGAGGGTTCGCGCATGGTGTTCTTTTTTTCATTTTTTTTTTTGGTCGATCTGTCTGTGAGCAGTGTTATTAATGCACTGTTTTGATCGTTACCCAAGGACTGTTTCTTTCTCCCCCATTGACGGTACATGACGCCTAGCACGTACGTAAAATGTAACCTCACGCACTGACGATACATAATGTGTAAATGAATAATTTACGAAGCATCTTTATTTCAACAGCCCATGATCTGGTGATCCTCAACCAGCGTTGCAATATTCCAGACGGTGAACTGTTTCCCGTTTTGGAATTCGTCGTCTTTGGTATTCCCCGCCTTGACGATCTCGGCGGCCAAGCTGAAGCGAGTGTCGACTGAGCCCCCCTTTCGTACTTATTCTTCTCGTTTTGATCAATCCAACCGTCTAGTGACCCAAAAATCACCAATTCCTCTCCGTCACAACGTGCACGTCATAACATTCCAAACTTACCGATGACGCACAGACGGTCAGCCACACTCTGCGCCTATAAAAGCCCGACCGCCATCGGTTCTCTCCCTCAGCTTCTTTCCCTCCTCTCTCCCTCTCTCTTGTCTCGCCACCTTCGTTCAGTGAGTGTCTTTTTTATTATTATTTAAATCCCGTTGACCCCCGACGACGACAGCGCGACGAGCTGGCTACGCGGGATGCCCGACGAACGCGCGTCGAGTTTCTGTCTGGCATGCCGCGACAGGTTTGACCGTCGACGAGCTACGCCGACCCGCTGGGCGAAGCGGCACGCGAGTTGCTCGAACGACTATCACCGTCTTAAGAACGTGACTGCAGGACCGACGAGCCGAACACTGACCCCAGATGAGTGTGAGCGAACCCATCACCGTGACAGCAGCGACCGTGTGCCCGACACCGACTTTCTTTTCTTTTTTCTTTTTTTCTTTTTTTTTCTCTTTTCAGACGAGTGATCTGTGCATACATAGTTGTGTGAGCGTGATGCGTGATGCTGTGAATTAAAGATGGCTGGAAACACCAGTAGAAAAGGTGCGTGCAACGGTAGGCTAGGTCCTTGATGACAAGGGCGTCGTCTGCTGTTGTACATGCTTTGTCTACGGTAGTAGGTATAAACTTGCACTTACTTTCGTTCAAATGAAATTTTCTTTCTCTACGACACAGTAAGTTGACGACTCGACGAGGCGACGAGTTCTAAAGTGTTCGCGGCCGTTGGTTGAATGCCATTCAAAGCGTGCGTGGCATCGAATACATTTGATTTTCAGACGCTGCTTTGCAATGTTACGTTGGGCGACTCCTGGACCCGCTTGTCTTTACAGGCGATGTGGACTTGGAAGTGAAAAAAAAAATAACAATTCGGCTGAAGGAACACGAATAAAGATCGAATTATTCCCGCTGATCTTCTAACTTCATTCGCGAAACGCTCTTAAGGCCCCTGACGTCCCTCATCGCCTCATCACGAGCCAAAAAAAATCGTCTGACGCGCGTGCCTCGTAGTAGACGTGCCAGGGCCTCGCCATCATCGTTGCCGCCAACCGGCGTGCCCTCATTATCGCTGCCCCACCTTTGTCATCGTTGTCGTCGGGATCCTTACCATCGCCTTTGA
>JBBPMJ010000464.1:0-26219 GCA_038090255.1 Austroboletus niveus
CCACGCTCTATACGGAGACTACGAGGTGCGGGAACAAGATCGACTAGCTATCTCTATGGTGGATGACGGGCATATATACCTATCGTACACGTGATGAATGCCAATCGGTAAGCCAATGGGCTTACACCTTCACGCGGACTGTCTATTCAGGCACTCTACTAACAAGCCGTTCTTTACTAAAAAGTTGACTACGCGGTCCGATCAACGCTGAAGTAGTACTGATGGTTGGGGATTTCCAAGGCGATTTCGTCTACCCCAAATCATCATCTTTGCTAAGTATAGGCGTCATCGCGGATGTACTAAGTGGTCATCTTTGTCATGATAATTGCCACCGGCCATTAGTATGTACACCGAGACGCTTGCATCACAATCGACATACTTGTTCGGCGCGTGGCCGTTCAGGTAGGGTGAAGAAATGGTTCCCGTGGCGAGTGTATCACAGACACCATGCATATACATTTACGTCATGGTGGTCAAGGACTTGATGGAGACGTCACCCAGGCTCCGTCCCACTGCCTCCGTCGGATATTACCTATCACCATTATAATCCCGTGAGCAATAACTAACTTACTGAATTGCTATATGACACATGCTTGGTCGTGAATGGATCGATTTCTCTTCACCGATGGTAGACGTCCGCCGCGAAAATGACGCAGTTTGAATGGGTGCTCTGATCCGTCACGGTCAACGAAACCAATTCACGAACTTATGGTAATGACGGGAACTCGAGTCAGCCGCCGTCAACACACACATCGAAGTTCAATAGTTCAAGACCCATTAATACATTAACTTCCACTAGGCTACGATTCACAAGCAAAATTGTACAAACTCTCGTAAAATATCAAGTTTTACCCCACCCGTCGGCGAGATCGATAAAAAGACGACAATCTCGCGCATGATTTCAAGTGCAAGGATTAACTCCCGTGGTTGCTGAAGCATATGGAGATCAGAATGGGTTGAGAACTCGGAGCATATGTACATCATCACAAATCGGTTATCTATGTGGTTCAACGGAGAATCGTCGGGCATACATATGGCAATTGTCAATCACTTCTAATCACGTCTTGTCTAGAATTGTGAACTACCAGTATGTTCGTTAATGGATTCCAGCCGAGACCTGACGCTGACGTACGAATGATGAAACCAAACGAATTTCTGCGTACTGCTGGTATGTCATCGATCATCATGGTGATCACCCTTACCATCGTGATCCTCGCCCTCACCACCATGACCCTCGCCCTCACCACCATGATCTTCACCCTCACCATCTTCACCCTCACCATCGTGACCCTCACCCTCACCATCATGGCCCTCACCCTCACCATCGTGACCCTCACCCTCACCATCATGGCCCTCACCCTCACCATCATGGCCCTCACCCTCACCATCGTGACCCTCACCCTCACCATCATGACCCTCACCCTCACCATCGTGACCCTCGCCATCACAATATTTATTAATAGCATCCTCCACTGCGTCCTTGATTGAATCGGACTGCTCTTCAAACTCGTCCTTCTGACATTCCTAATTCACCCATCAACGACCTCATCGCGAGAAAAAAAAAAAGGCGTCACGACATACTGGAGCTACTTCCAAAAGGGCTTCGAAGTACGAATTGAAAGCATCTTCGAGCGTGGAGAGACGATCACAGATTTTATCAACCGCCTCCGGGACTCTCTCTAAAGAGTCCTTCTTGTCGCGGAGATGTTCCATAGCTCTCTCGATGTCTGGAATGAGCCTATCGATTTCTTCGTGAATGGTGTTGCCCTCGGACTCATCGAGTTTGTGTTTATGTGTATGTTCGTGTTCGTGTTCGTGTTCGTGTTCATCTTCATCCTCATTATCGTCGTCGTCGTCGTCGTCGTTATCATCGTCATCATGATCACCACGATCATCTCGCAGATCTTTGGCTCCTTCTTTGACACTCTTGATGACCTTATTTGCGGCCTGGACAATTTTCTATATGAATGTATTAGTCGGGCGAAGTTCGAGAATATGAGTGGTGGCACTCACGTTCACCTGCTCGGCGTTTCCGCCGGTTCTCGGGAATCCAGTAACAAAGTTGTCGAAAGATTTGATCCTGTTGTCTACTCTTTGGAGGTCACTCACACTGTCCCCGTGCCAAGTCACGTTGGCGGGGGCCGCAAAGGTGGCCAGCGCAAGGGAAAGGGTTACGATGTAGAGACGAAGCTGCATTGCAATTCCGAAGGCGACGAAAGGGAGTGAGGTACTGGGACAAACGTTGCATCCGATGCCCTCTTTAAAGGATTGAAGACGCGCAGCCTGATCGAACATGGCAATATAGCGTATGCTGAAATGAGACGCCAAAACAAAAGACCGTCTGGTGAGACGAGACCATTCCAGGAGAGTACCCTGAGAGAGGAAGCAGTTCGTTCAGTGGTTGAGGCAGCAAGAACAAAAAATTCCCGGGAAACCGAATTTTGAAATAAACGATAGTTCCGAAATATGCCTCACTGTTCATGGCGGTTCATGGACGAGCAGTTAAAAAGAGGGTTTGTACAGATGATATGGAAAACCTAGGGTCTTTGGTGGCGTCCTTTGTCTGCGTGCGAAGGGCTATCTAGTCCACCTTCTCGTCACGGGAACGCCGTGTAGAGAGTGTAGGGTGGGTGGCGATTTTGAGCCTGCAAAAGCTCTCGCTAGGGGTCTCCAGTCTCCGCTACGTCGCCGCTCCTCCAGAAGGGTACCCCTGGCCACCTGTCTGATGCCTCATCGAGGGAGTAGACAGAGGCGGCTCGCGTATGTGAGGCCGCAACGGTAGGAGTGGGGAGGATCGCCGACGGAGCCCAGATATACTTACAGGGAATGCTGATGGGTACTTCCACAATTGGTACGAACACGTGGTCCTTCCACTGCACTTTTCGCTGCCGTGCAAGCATTCGTGATTGAGCATGTCAACATCGTGACCGCTGGATTCGTCAAGTGACATAGGAAGATCACGAAGTGCTAAATCCCATTTTGATCAGCGGAACGAACTTATTCTGCTAACGTTTAAGGCTTGTTACCAAAGCCTGTACTATAATGAAGGCTCTGAAAAATCGACGAAAAGGGTAAGTAATTAAGGGTCCCCTGAAAACTCGCTGATTCAGCGCCACTCACTTTCATTGTCTCAAATCTTCTGCTAGCAACTTTTTGGACACCTTTTTGGTTGCACCGGGGATGACAGGAGGCGTACTTCAAACCAAGATAGATTGAAAGATAATAGGTGATTGGGGGACGTTGCATCTTCAATACATCGAGAAGACATGACCTATCACTCAGTAGGAAGTTCAGTACAACGTTCACCCCTATATTCTCACCAAAAGCGTAAATGAAGTCACAGCGACCAAATACAAATGAGTACCCATCTATTTACGCGAAGGCTCAGTCACGTCAAATTCATCACGGCCGTCAATAATCTTTATCTTCATCAAACACAAAATCAATACCTTGTTCCCTTGCATTGGTTTCAATTGCCGCTTGTCATTTATCTTCTCTTCTGCGAACTCCAGAATTGACTGAAAATGACCCGTTGGCCTGTGTAGAAAAGAGTGAGATAGACCCTCAGCTCAGGCCATGACGCGTACTGATATAGTGCTCTACCATGAGTTTGACGGCCAGTCGAACTTGCTGAGGTTGCCGCACGTCCTCCAGCGTCTCGAAACCATCCAGCTTTTCCAAACCCATGTCCGACAATGTGGCAGCTGTTTCGAGATCGTCTTCGAATTTATACTCGCTGTCTCCGGTTGCGATCGTGCTCCGAATTTCGGACCAGAGGCCCTGGGCATTTTGCGCGTTTCGGTCAACGACTTATTTTTATAATTGTCATCTCACCTATTAGTGTGCACCCTCAAGTAGTTTCTTTTTCCGTCTGACCTCAGCAAGCTTGTCGACCTTGCTCAAATTCTTCTCGAGTTCTACCATCCATCTCCGCAAAAAGATGCAGGCATGCTACCATTTATCGCAACAGTCGCCACCAGTATACCGCGCTGTACCGCATCATGGATACAATAAGTACGCGTCCACAAGAAATGATGATACAATGTCTTACTAGCATTTGGACGATACTATGCAGCAATCCACGCAATACAAGGAATTCTCCTTGACGGGAGCACCCACCGTGACAGCCTTTCCTGTGAGGCCCGACCGATCTAGAGCCATCAGGTAATTCCCAACATGTTTCACGTACGCGGCTGTGCAGACAGTGGTGGTTTTTGTTTACTGAAGCACACTCATCATGCCAAACATCGGAGTCGGAGTCGGAGTCGGAGTCGGGGGCTGGGACATTCAGTAACGAGATAGACATGTTTGATCTCTCAAGTTCTCGGAACAACTCGAGTGCTCTTAGAAAAAAAAAAAAAAGCATTGAATACTACTCTGAATGACGAGCCTTCAAATTGGCGTCGGAACTCACAACAGGCATTCTTACCAATGACAAGTCGTATGCAGCGTGCTCAAGAGGATGCCAAATTCATATATAGCCAATCGTTGCAGTGGTCCATTCCAACTCTTGGATGTATGCTCGCCCAGAGTATAAAAGAACCTCTCGGTGTTCACACCTGCCCAACACCTCCCATCATTCTCTTTACCGTTTACCATGTCCAAATCAACAACCTCGAACGCTTCCAACGCTGTCGCGTCCCACAAGCTCGGTCATACTGGTGGAGCACAGCGCTGCTTGAGTCGCTTCTTTTTCAAGCCTTGTCGCCGTAGCACTCATTCTTGATGGGACTTGATGTCTTAGATGCCGGAGACACCCAAGCCATTGTTCTTGGCCGAGGGCGATCATCGTCTCCTCTCGTCGTGCGCCTTTCTTCCTTTCCTCTCACTGCTTGTGTTTTCGCTCTCTCTTCGCCTCTTTGTCGTCACCTTCCACTAATGCATCAACAGTGGAAATGAATTGGAAAAAAAAATTTATTGTTTTCGCAGACAGGGCCAAGTCATCTTGGTCGGGGTGCCTCCGAGTCGCTGTATAAGTAGCGAGCAACTTGTTGCTACCTTTTCTTTCGCCGACTACTGGATAATTGTCTTTAATAGGTGACCATGATGCTGAGATCACTCGGAGGCGGGACAACGTCGACACGTCAATACAAAGCGCCGGATTCCCTGGGCGTCGCCAACATCGAACGACGACCGTGGTGTCGTTGGTTCCTCACAGGCAGAGGTCGTCGTCTAGTTCTTCCCCTCCGAAGGCGAAGCGTGACTACTGCGACCACCCCGGCCGAGACCCGAGCGAACCTTCTCCTTAGCATCAGAGTCCCTTCAAACGGGCTGCGTGTCCCAGCGTAAAGCAAGGTGCTCGAGTCGGCCGCAACCAACAGGGTAGCTCATGCACCGTGCTCGACCGTGGAGAAAGGATTTGCGCAACCAAGGAAAACAGTTGAGTTGGTTTCGACAATCGTGGAGGACACGGGAGTACAGGGTTTTGTTACGAGCGGGTCGTTAAACACCGATTCGAAATGGCACAAGTCGAACGGTCCGCGTAAGGGGAGACGATCAGGACAAAATGGACGACTGCGACGACGACACAGATGCAACGAGTGGGTTCTTTATTCAGTGTTGTTTTAATGTCAAAGTCTAGCGTTTATTCGGTGTCGGAGTCGCAAGTTTTCAGCGTATCTTTGACCGCGGTGGACGTCATGGTGATACAGATGTCCAAGATCAGCTCAGTAGCAAGCGTCGTTTCTCGGTCAGAGGTACCATGGGCTCGTTTCGAGGGATGCGATTACGTCGACTACCATGGCGACGAGGTCGGTTGTTGGAGAACTAGGACGTGCGTTCGCGTGCCCGAATGGCAATAGTCAACACAGATCTACCATTTGTCATCGATCCAATGGCATCATCGTCGGAAACTCGGACTCAAAAGTACGAGGTCGATGACTAGGGAACAATGCAAATCTGTTTGAGGAAGGAGAACGATACACTTATCCTACCACATTTGGTCATGCACGAACAGTTTATTCACATGAAATCGGGGCCCACTGAAGGCAACATTTGAAATACGAATATCGATCGACGCTTAAGTACATCGTGGGCTACGATTGGAAGTGGTGGCCAGACTAAATTCTGGTCACGGGGACTCGGTTCCGATCCCTGGAGCTTCAAGAACACGGAAGGTCGACTGATCCCCGTTTTTCATGCAGCCAGTTCTATCCATCATTTCTTTCTGTAAATTTGGTTTTGATTTTTAGTTTGCGCATCGCACGTCCCACCTTCCCATGAAGAGACGTGAGCGTACGTCGAGCGAGCCAAGCCTAACGAGGCAGATTCTTGCCTTGATTGCGTCCCGAATCTCGCCAGAGGTTTTAGCCCTTCTGTTCTTGTCCGGTGTGTTTTCGTTGCTAATCTGAATGTCCGCACTGGCATATATCAGATGAAGGGGGCGTCGTCGGCCTCAGTTTGACGCCTCGAGCATTTTCCTAACCTCCCCTACCAATTCCTTTCGTTCCCAGTCATGATACATGAATTCGAGATACCAGATCTCATGGAACTAAAGTTGGAGGAGACTCAGTGACCTACATGGCTGTCTTTCGCTCTAAATAGTGGGGAAAAGGAAAAAGGAACCTCCTTTTCCGTCGTCGCAGGTTGATTATCGACACATATCATGGTGAGTTCTTGCTGTTGAATGCCTCACGCGGGATGCCCAAAGAGTGATATCACCGACTCCGGCTGGCACAGGCTAGCATATCATGCGGTGGTCCTTGGACTCTGTCGTTGCTTCGTGTGCCAGCAGCGGGTTGACTGAGAAAGAACGTATGCTGGCCCCGCTGCTGCGTCGTTGCCGTTTTACCTCTACAGACTGGTCAAATAGTATCGACGTCCCCATCCCGGTGTTTGTTCAGGCACTTGACCAAAGAGCGACATGGACATCACTCAGCAGAAAATTCGGTTGTTCAACTTCCTACATAAGTTCCGCCACCCCACGTGCAAATGAAACCACAGAAACCAAAAAGAAACGACTCAAAGTACCCAATTGAATGAAAGCTCCAGAACTATTCGTCATCATCTTAAAGTGTTAAATGCGACATGATCAATAACTTCTTTCCTCGAATTGCTCTGTGTATTCCAAAATCAATTGTAAAATCATTGTCAGGATTCTTTATTTCACTTATCTTTTTCGCCTTCATGTGATGCTTACATACACTCCCACGTGACTTCATGACTCATTCCATATCACATGGTGACAGTCGTTCCATGACATTCCATTCCTTTCCATGATTGCTTATGCATACACCCTAGATGGTTCTATGCCTGCCCTACATAGTGGTCTGTGCACTAGATCGCATGTATATAAGGCAGGGTATCATTGTAGGATACCCCCATCTTTGGTTTATTCATTGTTTTACCAAGTAACCCAAAGGGCAACCTAAGGGCCTTTCTAGAAGTCCTGATATAAAACCGAAGATCACCCTCCTTACCTTGCCCGCCATCTATGTCGCTCGAACCTCACTCCTCGCATCGTCAACGCCTTGTCGACACCATCCCTTCCTTACCGTCACCGACAATCACCACGTTGCTCGTGCTCGCTGCTGTATTGTGCCAGCCAATGCTTCATTGCCACCTTACCCTCCTGCTTTACATCAAGCCCTCTGGCTGTCTGAGTTGCTGAGTTATCGCACTGGCAGCAGAGAGAAATCATCACCATACAAATCGATGGCAAGCGATCGTTGCACTCCCATCACTGGCCTTAATGGTTTATGCCAGGCATATCTACCGAGCCATCGAGAGAGTCCTCGCTCTCTTCTTCCTCCAGCTTAGCTTGTTACAGAAGATCGTACTCTGGATTTATTCCAATCCACCTTGGACCTGGTCCACTCCACCTGCACGCTCTTAGAAGGACTTGTATTAGTCTTTCTCCTCACCTACCTCAAACTCACATACCACGTTCTCGCTGTCGAGCCTGTTGCCTTTGTGCCAGAGCCACAGCTGCCCCTTCCTCACCAACCCCTGCGCCCCATGACAGACGCAGAGGATTCCTCGGATGATGAACAAACTGTCTACGAACCCTCACTGCACTCAGACGAAGGGACAGTCGTCGACAACCCCGCACTACCCAACCAATACATCCTCGCTGCCCTCTCTCCTATCGCTCTCACACCCGCCCCCAGGCATCTCGGACCCAGTTATCCAGTCACATCAACTTGGCGTAATCAAACACGTATGGTTCCAGATCCTGACAACTCCTCATCCAACTCTGATTTCTAGTAATCCTACACCGTGGCACGATCCTTGGGAAGACATCGAGCTACTTGTGATCCCATGCGTGTATGCCAGATACCCAAGCGCATTATCCGCTCCGATCCAAATCCCCTCCTCCCGCATAAGTACTTGTGACCGGGTAACCACCAGGTAATACACCGGACTAACCCCTCATTCCAGAGGCCGAAAGCAGAGAAAAGGAAGAGTGGAAAAAAGGAGTTAAAGTAGTTTTACCTTCACAGTTTTTTTGCCCAACATTTCAGACGATCCTGCTCCCCGACATACCCCAAGGGTTCCGTGCAGACCACCACACCTGCCTCTTGGAGACCAAACCACTCCAACTTCTTATCCTTACCCCCCTCCCAACATTAGTCGCACTTCCTTGTGAAGCGACACAAGGCCAACAATGGCAACCAAGGCCGGACCCTCTACCTCCAGTCCCCTCGTTCCTCCTCTCCAGTCTTGGCCCATGGCTGGGACCTTCGAAGAATTCCAACATCAATACGCCACATACATCCAACACGTGGCTCAACATGGAGCACATACTGCCACGCCTTCAGTCGTACTGAGCCTCCCTCCAAAGAAGAAAAAGGCAAAAGCAACCGATGTAGATGATGAGCCGAAGGAACTCAAACTCGGCAAGTCCTAGATAGAAAAACTGCCACCCTTTTCAGGCAAACCAGAGGACTACTTCAAATGGAAGGCAAAGTTCAGGCTATATCTCCTTGGCTTCAACAGACCAGTCAATGACGCTGAGGAAATCAAGATGTTCCTAGGATTCTGTACCGAAGGACTGGTGGAGGAGTTCGCCACCCTACTAATCGAGAAGGATCTCGATTACGAAGATTATACTGCACGAGGATTCTTCCGAACCTTCGTCGACCCCTACTTCAAGCCTGTCTACAAGTCAGCTCGCGCTGAGACCAAACTCCTCAATTTGAAGCAAGGAACAATGACAATCGAGGAATTCCTCACGAAGCAACAAAATCTGATCGCTCGCACCGAGTGGTCCGAAATCACAAATGGTCAACAACTAGTCCGACTACTCCGAACCAACACCCGCAATAGTATTGTCGAACAAGTTGAGCGGTCAAACCTCGACATGACCACGACATACATCGGCAGCTACTCCGAGTGGACCAAACACCTAATCGCCACTGGACACCTGCTGACCGAAATCGCCAAACGAAAGCGAGGCAACCCCCCTGATGCGCTGAAACCATGCGTCAAATTCCCAACATGCTTTGTCGAACCTCACACTGCGACCCCCGAGACTACTGGAGTCTTCGGAGGCCGAGGCGCTCCCATGGACTTGTCCAAGGTGAGAGCAACTGGAACTTGCTTCTGGTGTACCAAAGAAGGTAAGATATCGGCGTGGCCGTGTAATATTTACCCCCAAAAGAGCCCCAGCTCAAAGAACATCAAAGTCCGCGGACTCGACGTTGAATACTCTACCCTAGAAGAGTTGGAAACCGCAGTTCGAGAAGCAGATGAGATGGATTTTGTGGAAGAGGACGAGGAATGAGATCCCCTCGCCCTCAAGGTATGTTCCAAAATAGAGTCGCCTGTAAAGATTGTAGAAAATCAGCGAGGAGTGATCCAGGCTTAAGGCCAAAGGATGGCGCGGCGGGGCCGATAAAACCCGTGCTTAATTCTCCTCTTGTGTCTACTAACAGGTTTTCCCTTTTGGATGTAGATGAGATCTCAACCGAGTCTTCAAACGACTCAACCCCCTTCGCGACACCAGTTCAGCCAAAAACCGATGAACGCCCGAGGAAACTGTTGACTAAGCAAAAGCCAAATGTACCTTCGCTCCCTCTGAGTGTTACAGCCTCTGTTCTGTTCAGGAAACATGCAATCAAACGACAGAACAATCGGGTCATTAGCGGTCAAGTAGCCCAATCCTCCCAGGAGCGAAAAGTATTGATCCTCACAAGGGATGATCGTTCCTGGATGGAGACTGTAAAGCCTTGGTCCCCTCAGTGGATCAAGCAAATCGCAAATGTCACTCCTGACGAACACCTCAAAAACCATCTTTGAGCCTTTGTTCACAACACAAGGTAATCTGAGGTCGATGCTGAGCTAATCGCTCACCTCCAAAATGCATCTCACAATGCTGCAGAGTTCATGCTCCTCGAGCTCTCGCAGAAACCACGATACGTCAACAAGAAGCCTTTGCCAAATGCGTTCGAAGTCAAGGTTAACATCACCACCCCCAGCGACGATACAATCCCTGTCACCACCCTCATTGACTCGGGTTGCATGGCATCAGCGATTGACTGACGCTTCGTTGAAGAGCACCAGTTGTTGAAGGAAGCCTTGCCCAGACCTATACTGGTCTACAATGCCAATGAAACAAAGAACGAAAATGGATTAATAACCCATTTCATCAATCTCGAGATCAAGATCGACGATCACATATCTCAGATCCCGTTCTCAATCACCACTCTGTCATCACAAGCCATATTCCTTGGCTTTGACTGGTTACACCAGTACAATCCTTGCATCAACTGGCAAGAAAAGACAATGACGTTTCCTGAGACTCGTCTGATGTGGCAACACAACGAGCTCAAAGCCGATGATCGACTTTTCCAAGTCAAAAATAAGTACATCGCCATGCTAGCAACCGACCTTGCGGCTGCCACCAACAAGAAAAAGCAAGATGATACCTTCGAAGACGTGGTCCCCAGTCACTACCATGAATTCAAGGACATCTTCGCTAAAGAAAACTTCGACGAACTCCCACCTCACAGACAATGGGATCACGCCATCGAGTTAAAACCTGGCGAGCACAAGGTTGACTGCAAAATCTACCCCCTGTCTCTCAAGGAACAGGAGGAGTTAGACACTTTCCTTGAGGAAAACTTATTGACTGGAAGGATTTGCCCCTCCAAGTCTCCATTCGCATCCCCCTTCTTCTTTGTCAAGAAGAAGGATGGCAAGCTCCGTCCCGTCCAGGACTACCATCGTCTCAACGACATTACCATCAAAAACCGATATCCTCTCCCACTCATCGAGGAAATCACGCAGAAGTTATGTAAAGCAAAGTACTTCTCCAAGATGGACATTCGTTGGGGATACAACAACGTCCGCATGAAGGAAGGAGACGAATGGAAGGCTGCCTTTAGGACGAACTGAGGACTCTTTGAGCCTTTGGTCATGTTCTTCGGACTTACCAACAGTCCAGCGACCTTTCAGATGATGATGAACCACCTGCTTTGCGACCTCATCAATCGCGAAGTAGTGATCGTATATATGGACGACATTCTCATCTTCATCAAGGACCTTGACGAACACCATTGTGTCGTCAAGGAAGTCCTCGAGATCCTTCGAGAAAACAAACTCTCACTCAAGCATACCAAGTGCGAGTTTGAAACCACCACGACGGAATACCTAGGACTGATCATCTCTGACGGTCATATCGCTACCGACCCCACCAAGGTCGATGCAGTCCGTATCTGGCCTGTTCCGACCACTCGAACAGCGGTACGCTCTTTCCTCAGATTTCTCAACTTCTTCCGGCGGTTCATTAAGGATTTTGTGGCAATCGCTCGCCCTCTCAACAATCTCACGAGCGAGAAGACTGAGTTTGTCTGGACCGAAGACTGTCAACAGGCATTTGACACTCTTCGCAACACCCTCGTTAATGCCCCCATCCTCGCCCTTGCGACTGATTTCGATCCTTTCTGCATCGAAACGGACGGTTCCGGCATCGGTATTGGAGCTATCCTTTCCCAGCTTCAATCAGGCAAGTGGCACCCTGTCGCTTACCTCTCTCGTTCCCTCCTCCCTGCGGAACGAAACTACCATGCTGCCGACCTTGAGTTCACTGCCATTATCGAAGCAGTCACAACCTGGCATCACTTCCTCCTCGACGCACATGTCCCCTTTGAGATTCTGACTGATCATTGGAATCTCACGTACTACTCCATGCCTCAAGATCTCTCCCGACGACAGGCACGGTGGAACCAAATCATGCAAGAGTTCCACTACACCATCACTCATCATGCAGGAAAAACTAATCCCGCCGATCCTCTGTCCCGGAGGCCAGATTTTGAAGAGGAAGTACAGCACGACAATAAAGGTGTCACCATTTTTCCGCAACTCATGGATTCCCCCCACATTCATTTACAGCAGAATCATATGTCACTGGCTGTGGAGAACGCAGCGACATCCGACCAAGGTTACAAAACAATGGATGTAATTATTAATAATGTTATCACTTCTCCTTTTTCCTCTTTTACGAACGCTATAGATATGAGAACGCTAGCGGCAATGCGTGTAGCCGAAGACTCCACAGACATTGACCAGCAGATATGAGTACGACAGCATCTCAAGGATGCTAAAGTCACCCGCGCACTAGTGCAATCTCATCCTCATTTCTCTATTCGCAATAATCTTATTTTCTTTCAAGACTCTCTTTACATACCCAAGGACGAGACATTACGAACTCTCATACTTAGACATTTCCATGACTCACCCCTCGCAGGACACCCTGGAGTACGAGCCATGACAAGGAAGCTTCAGGCCACTTACTATTGGCCAACCTCGACCAAGGATATCAAAGCCTATATCCGTGGATATGATCATTGCCAGAAGAACAAGGCAGCTACACAGGCTCGGCATACCCCGTTACACCTGAATGCCATCCCTTCGGCACCCTGGCAACACATTTCCCTAGATCTCATCACTCCACTCCCGGAGTCTAAAGGCCAAGATTCCATATTGGTTATTGTCGATCGTTTTTCCAAAATGATCCGACTCTTCCCCGTCAACGCCACCATCACCTCTCGCAGAATCGCAACCCTCCTCTGCAACGAAATATTCAAACTCCACGGCGTCCTGCAAAAGGTCATCTCCGACCAAGGACCGCAATTTGTCTCGGGCTTCATGCTCAAATTGTACAAGATCCTTGGGATACAGGCAAACCCATCTACCACCTTCCATCCTCAGACCGATGGCCAAATGAAACGGTACAATGCCTGGGTCGAGCAATACCTTCGGATCTATGTCAACCACTGACAATTCGACTGGGCTGATTGGCTCCCCATGGCAGAGTTCGCGCACAACAACACCCCACACTCTATCACCCAACAAACCCCGTTTATGCTAAACTACGGTCACGAGCCCTGGACAGGTCAAGGACAACAATGGTCGCTTCGCAACAAGTCAGCTGATGAGTTCGCAAAGCAAATGGTCAAACTACGGCAAACGGCAGAGGAATCACTCAATCTGGCAGCCGACGACATGAAAAAGTTCTACGATCGGAAAATGCACGAATCTCCGGATTACAAACCCAGAGATCTGGTCCTTCTCAAAGCTTCCCATATTTGCACTAATCGCCCCGTGAAGAAGCTCGACCAAAAGCGATTCGGTCCATTCAAAGTCGTCGCCAAGGTTGGCATCGCCTCGTACAAACTAGATCTCCCCCATGGTTGGAGGACGATCCACCCGGTCTTTCATGAGTCCCTACTCCATCCGTATCACGCGCCAACTCACCCAGTGCAAATTACTCCCCCATCTCCGATTCCAGATCTCATCAATGACCTTCCTGAACAGGAAGTCGAAGAAGTTATCGACTCTCGGAGCCACAGAGAAAAGTTTGCCTACCTGGTGCACTGGAAGGGATTCCCAGTTGAAGAAGATGAGTGGATTCCTGCTGATGAGCTACCCCACGCATAGGACGCAATCAAACGCTTCCATCACAAACACCCTACCGCCGCTCATCCCACTCAGAAGCTTCGCCTTCAACCCATGGATCTCACTACCTCCAGTCTGGTCTTATTGCCGCACAAACCCATTTGTACCTGCCCGTCCTGTACTGGAATGCCCACTTTCAAGGATCTGGGTTTCCTAGAGTTCCGACATCGTTACAAGCGTCTCGATGACTTGCTCTTCGAAATACCACCGATCGATGCGGACATTGATCCTTAAAGAGGGGATTATGTCAGGATTCTTTATTTCACTTATCTTTTTCACCTTCATGTGACGCTTACATACGCTCCCACATGACTTCATGACTCATTCCATATCATGTAGTGACAGTTGTTCCATGACATTCCATTCCTTTCCACGATCGCTTGCGCGTACACCCTAGATGGTTCTATGCCTGCCCTACATAGTGGTCCGTGCACTAGATTGCATGTATATAAGGCGGGGTATCATCATAGGATACCCCCATCTTTGGTTTATTCATTGTTTTACCAAGTAACCCAAAGGGCAACCTAAGGGCCTTTCTAGAAGTCCTGATAATCATCCCGGTGGTCTAGTACAGCACATTTATGATGTCCGAAGGTTCTGGAGTTAATTTTGAAGCTACATAGACTTGCGTACTTCAGGGTCGATCATCATGCAAGCGATTTACAAAACATTTTCTTGCTGGAAAATCATTGACTACAGTAAGTAAACAAAAAAAAATCATTCAAGTGACATATATAACGTATGTGTAACAAAGATCCAACTTGGAGATGGTTAAATAAAATAATCAGTTGTGAAACATCAATAAAACGATCGATCGCGCAGTCAAACCATAGTCGACAGTCAAGAAAGAAAGAAAAAGACCCATAAATTTATTTACGACTTGAAGCCTGATTTGTAGCCTTCGCTCGCGTGCTGTGCATCCTTGTATAGAAGATTCAATAATTCCTCTTCATCCTTCGAGAGTATGAGCCCCTCCAGATCGACCTTGCCTTTAAACAAAATCTGATCACTGGGACGGCCAAGCTCATTCAGAACTATCTTCTTCCAGTGCTTCCATACTACCGTATTGTTTGGCAGCAATTCATTGAGCAGTCTCGTAGGGTCTTGCGGGTGAAGGACGAGGAGCATGAAAACTACCGCGCTCGTCCGTGTCCCCAATGTGTACCTGACCAACTTTGGGTTCTGTAACACCCTCTCGAACAGCATCTTACGCTCCTCTTTATCCTTGTCCGACGAGGAAACGTAGGCGTTGTAGAGTGCGGAGACGCCCAGCGAGACCAGAAACATGACTTGACCAAACAGAGATGCTTGTGGAACGAGAAGGAGTTGGGTGAAGAATTGGATGAAAAACAGGATAGAACAAGACCTGACGAGTGTGATGTATCTTGTGCATGAGAAACCAAGTAAAAATTCACCGCGGGTGATGGAATTCACAGCATCTTCTTTTCCTTTCAACACAACGATTTCCTTGTCCGAACCGAGAATTCCATCTCCGGCAGGCGATTCTTGGGCAGACTTTGGATGGGTGAAGACCACATTTATGGTGCTAAGGACGAAACAGGATACACCGTTCGCGACGATGCCAGCGAGGATGAGCAAGGAGGCGTACAAATCCCCGACGGTGGCACAAAGGATACATAAGCCAACACTGACAACGATGGGGATGCCTGCCAACAGGAGACTGGAAAATCTGGAACGTGTGCGGAGCGCCTCAGAGGATCGGACACAGTCGGGCAAGTTTGCGATGGTGATCCTAACAGGTTGCGTCTGCCTTCCATCAACTTTCTTTTCCTCCAAATCACGAGCAGCACATTCTTTCATAAATAATGCTACCAGGCGACTCGTCTCTTCAATGACAGTACCCGAATGAGCAGCCCGGTACTTGGGCCCCTTGGAAACGTCCGATTGCGATAGCATAGTGGAGTCCAAATAGACGTCTTTCTGTGGGATGTGACCTGCGGAAATGGAAGAGGATGCGGATTTCGCGAACGAGCCAAGTCGTTTGGCTATCTGGAAAGAACCAGGAGAATTGTACCAACCCAGCCAACGTCTGTCCTGGTAGACGTGAAGGGCAGCCATAGCAGATACGGCATCATCTCCATCCAGCAAGCCAACGACACCGGATGTGTCGAGTGAAAAATGGGACGGCTTTAAGAGGGAGGGCGTAGGAAATGTGCTGGAAGGGACGTCGGGCAAAAGATATTCCATCAGAGAGGAATACGTGATGGAGAGCAATTTCATGGAATATTCGGTGTGGAGCACTGCGGATGGAATGGGCGTGAATAGTATGACCAACGAATGAAGAACTGCATTGACAGACCAGAGTAGCTTTATATACGCTCCCAGAGGCACTGCGAAACGCCGCCGAAAACTACCGAAAACAGGCCCACCAATTCGACAGAGGTCTTCCGATAAAGAAAAGATTTAGAAGGAAGTGCACACAGCAGGCTTTGCAGACACAAACTGACTCACAGGCATGCTGATATGTGTCGTCCATATTAGGACCCTAGTAGACCAGCCTAGGGACCCACCTCGCTTTGGAAAGCCGATGACGAGTACCATTGTTCCGGCGGGCCCACATGAACTTCCGACTCCATTGTCATGTACCGCTGTCTTCAAGTGGAGACCCAAACACGCGCCTTGGAATGTAACCTCTATAGCCATTACATAAATGTAAATTTATATAAGGCGATATGATGAGTGTGATGGCTTGTGGGCGGTGTCTACGAGTGTGTCATGGCCAGTAAGTAATTTTTACGCTGATTGAAAGAACTCGGCTGTTAGTAGTAAAGGTGCAGCGATTGATCACATTGACATGCACAGCTTAGCACGCTGGCGGCTGGACAGTCTCGATTTTGATGCGCAGCGCTCAGGAATTCGGGCTGTGCTACTAGGATACCATCCAGTGCCTTGCTGCTTGACGTTTATCAAGTATAGTCTTACCTTTTCATGGAAGGCGGACTGCATCGAGCTCTTGACTCTTGAAACGTGGTCGGACTTCAACGTTTCAACTATTGGATGTTCGGACTGCATTTTTGCTTACTAATAAGCAGACTAAACGTTCGTTACTTCGCCGCGTACTTGCAAGTATTTCAGTACGAACTTTTCGAATAAGCATAATTAAGTGCGCGCCCCAAAATTCGAACTTTCGGCCAAAACTACCAATACAATCAACAGATCTTAGTTGCGCCGGCGTGAAGGCCTAGTCAAGGTGGATCAATGTTTGGGGGCCCAACCATTCATCGTTGCAGATAGACCCTGCAGCGACTAGTCGAGTAACAAAAACGTGGTCTCGTAGATGGTGTGGCAACAACCGTTCGCCATGCAGTCCAGGCTCACTACCGATCGCTTGTAAATCTCGTGTTTCGACGATTTTTTCCGAACAAACGTACAACCCTCGAGGTTTTATCCCTGTAGGAACTCACACGTTGGCTGCCTCAATCAGACCGCCAGGAAGCTCTGACCATCAAACGCTGAGTCGGAACCTGTCACAACAATCGCCCATTCCATTGAAGGCGAATTGCTGTGGGCCATCCGTCATAAGTTGCAAAACGGCAGCGCGATGTCGAGTTGCTGTGTTTCCGAAATTGAATAGACGAACTACCACGAGTTTGACCGTGAGGTCTGCCGCACGTCCTCTATGATACCGCTTTATAACCATGTCTGACAAGATGACGGTCTTCGAATTCGTACTCGCTTTTTCTGAATCTCCGACCAGATATCCTCGACGTTTTGCGCGTTTCGGTCGATCGTGTCATGTGGGTTATCAGTAAGGGTAAATTCATAACAAACTTTAAGGATCAACTCGCCGTTTGGTTTGGGTTAAAGGTTGTCGGACACGTCTATGATTCAACGGGTAGACGCCGGGAATAAGACGTAGGTGGTCGTCGGAGAGGCGAGGGGAGGTGAAGAGGAGGAGACGACGGTTACGTGACTTACGTTCGTCGCTATGAAAAACTCAGACTTCTTACTCCTTTTCCCACGATCAGTGACATCATGAACACCGAAGTTCGAAGCGCTGAGCGAATCATAATCAAATAGTATTTTATTTTTCTATATGCTGGTTGCTTTCTTCTTTCTTTGTGTCGCAGTTCTCGGAATGCGGCCAGTACTGGGCCGCCTGGCTCTTTTTTTATTACAGGTGGTCGTGATATGGTTCATGTAAACTGATGAGTGATACGGCCACTGAGAAAAGATAGACGACGTTCTGTTTTACCTTGCTATGGGTGCAACGATGTACATTGTGGATGCATACTTTTGTGCTCTGACGGAGCCAAAGAGAGTCGAAGAAGCCGGAACGCCATCGCATGAGATCAAGGTATATTTTACTATGTAATTCTTGCTTTCCAGAAACACGCTCGATTGTATAAGTCGTACCAGGCTGAAGAGGATCTAGACAAGGTAGTTGTCGGTAGTGAAAGACTCGCCTGGGTTATGTAGAATGGGTGGCTGCAATGTGTCCAATTGTTTGTTGCATCAATGTGAATGTGAATCGTGATAGATTAAATGGTCGAGCAAATAAGATCAGCAAGAATAAAAGGTGTGATTCCCATACACCGATTCACCTCACGCGCTTACATATGTACTATCAGCTTGTATATCAATAAAAACCCATCTCTCCTGCAGCAGAAGCTATTACATGAGAGGCTGAAGACCCAAGTTGTAGATTTTGTTCGCGTTATGGAAGAACGCATTTTCAACGATCTCGATCGCTTGTTGTTCCGTGAGCTCCTCTCTGCGAACATAATCCGAGAGTACCTGATGGATCGAATCAGCTAACAGGGGTTGACTTCCAAGGAGATAGAAACCTCATAAAGAGCCAGGCGCGCCTGAACAACTGCTAGATAATATGACTCTGGCCACCAATGTCCGTCAGCTACAACAACGCATGCGTGAGCAGTGTTCAAAAGCTATGGTAAAGCACCATCGCACTTGACCATAGTATTTTGTTTACGGGCGCGAGTTCTAGAATCTGTCGAACGACCGTGCGCTGGCCATCACCTGACAAGAACGGAAAGACTTCACCAAAGTCCAGATACACATTCTCGTAAACAGAGGCCAGGTACCCAGCATCGCGGGTATATGGATAGCTCGAGTGAAGAAGGACGATGGGCGTACTAGGGTAAGCTTCGATGACAGGTTGCATATGTGCGGGTGAGGACTTGGGTAGCTGGATGTCTTTGTCCCCGAGACCTGCTTCCGGGTGAGTCCCCTGTTTAATCTGGCAGACACAATCTCACCTGTGTGGAATTGCACTTTTTGTTCAGTGGAATATTATGGTCAGTCCTGAATGGAAGGGCATGCTTGAAGACTCACCCGGCTTGTGATTTTGGCCGGCAATCTGTAGCACGATTCCGACAAGATAATCGTTTAGTATCTTGTGCTGCAAGCGTAGGCTGCCAGTGATCTTGTATTGTTGCAACAAAGCCAGGACGGTGTCTCGAAGTTTCTCATGGGTTGCGGGCGATGACGCTATATCAAGCCCTGTTCTGTGCAATGTCACTTCACGCGCGAAGGTAAACAAGCTTGTGAGAATCGAACCTATAGCAGATCACGGACTTGAAGCCGACGACATTGTCGTCCTTGGCATGAGTGAGAATGGCAGCTTTAAACCAATCCGATAACTGTTCGAAGACATCGACGACGTTGACAACGGAGATAGACACTTCATCGGGGTCGCTGTCTACTAAATTTCGAAGGATGTCCTTTGGGCGGAGTGAATGAAGAAATAGGGGTGTATCGAGGGAGAATGACATTACCTCTGCCTCTGCCTCGATCCTCACGATACGTTTGCAAGGGCTGGCTGTGAGTTTATTGTGCCATGGGATGGGCTCTGCGAGATCTGTGACGCCACCGAGGCCGTCGTCGAGCAGAATGCACTGGATGCCGGTGGGCTTGAAGCAGATGCCGCAGAGGTCGGCATAGTCTATCTCGTCGCGCTTGTTCTTGAAGGCGTCCCAAGTCTGCTGTCCTGATTTGACGCCTAGGAGTTTGGAGAGCTGTGCGATTGCACGGTAGCTAGCCAGAGTATAGCGTGCGTCGCGAGTGAGAGCGTCGCCGCTGGCCTCCGAGCTGATACCCTGGAGGGGAAACGCGTTGCGGTTCTTTTCTGCGAGAATGGGGTGTGCATGGTGGTCGATGATGGGGTAGTTGTAAGCGGCGTTGGCGAGATCTGGATAGTATGTCGGTGGGCTCATTTGAGAAGCGAACAGGGGCTAATAATAATGATGTGACTCACCAAGTCATCTTATCAGATCAAGTCAAGTCATGCCAATGCAAATCCAAGAGCTCGAGCAGGCCGTTCGCGAGGCGTTTGCCGTCTCCCATCTTGAGATCGAAGACCAGTCCAGCGGATGCGGCGAGAGCTTCTCCGTCCTCCTCGTCAGCGAGGTGCGCTGCGCAAGTTCTGCTCCAGCGTTCCAGTGACGGATTTTCTGCAGGCGTTCGAGGGCAAGACGACGCTCGCCAGACACAGACTCAGTAGGTAGCCATCGTCCGCAGCGAGCGCCCTTGACCGTCGCTCGCAGTCAACGACGCATTGAAGGCGCAGATCGCGCAGATGCACGCGTTTTCGCAGGTGAGACGTGCCAGCCGTCCTCGTCGCACATAAACCAACGCTCTCTCGGCCAAGAAAACATTCACCCCGAAACAATACGAAGCTTACTTGGCAAAGGGCCAATGAGCATACTTTGTGTACCAAGTCCTCTTTTGTTCTCTACTATACCACGTCTATCTGATACGACTCCATTTTGACCGTGTCTCGCCGTCCTCCGTTCAGCCACCGCAGAGAAAGGTATGAACCAATGCATTCCACTTGAATAGGGAAACTCCATCATGTCAATGTCACGCGTGGACGCAAAGCTGCAGTTTAACTTTTGTTTCCGCTTGGACCACGCACACCGCTTTGGACCCACCATCACTGTCCCTTTCGGTCAAAGCAATCACCGGTCGCCACTCGTCCACCTGCTGGCCCAAATGACGCAGACGGTCCACAACAAAGCACTCTGTGGTATAAATATCGGGGCTTCTGCCCACCAACAGAAACCCCACTTCTAACGACACCTCCAGTACCATGTCCCGCGCAGTCGTCTCTCAGCAAATCAGCAACGAGGAATGGAAAACCATTTTTGATCAGCTGAATCAGGATTGGGCAACGCGAGACCAAGTCTCTGCAGCATTGAAAGAAGCCAAGGCTGCCTTTGCATCCCAGTTCACGGAACCAGATGCATCCAAGTTTATTCAGATGTGCGACAAGTTTGCAACATTCCTCGAACGCAAGATCGCCTTGGACGATTCAGAACAGCAATCGGTACGCGTATCTTATTCTTATTTTGATCTTGTTTACTCACTCGCGACGTTACAGGTGTTGGAAGTCATTGAAGTATGTCCGTGGTGTCGCGGTGTATCCAAATCTGATGACATCACCCACAGAATGCCTGTGCGGTGCAGGAAAACGTGGTGAATAATCCGGCTTTGAAACCAGAAAAACAAGTGGCCTTCCACCTCGCCAGCTCATGCCTCATCCATATCTGTCAGACCACTCTCGCTGGTCCCTTGCAGGATGATCATCGGCGTATGTTTTTGCCATCCGATGCGTGTGCTCCATCTCACAATTTGATACAGTCAAAGTATTGAACCTTGCTTACCGGGCTGAAGTCTCGTTCCGAAGAGCGGACACAGAACTCGGTTTTTCCATGCGTTTTTCCCTTGCAGACATGGCCCACGAGATGGGTATAACGCGCGGGCCTCCACCTACGCCTGCCGTCTTCAGGCTCGGCGCGAATAATTCTGACATCGCTGACATTCGGTTGTCCGCGCGGCGATCATCGAACAAGTTCAAGGAAAGGGCCCTGATGATTCTGAATGTACCGTCCCAGGGAGCACGGTTGGAACGTGCCAATTCGATGCCCACACTGTTTCAAACGATGTTGGATCGTCAAACTGATCGGACCCTCTCAGCGGTGCAATATCGTGTGAGTGAACTCTCTGCCGTGAAGGAGGAGACGGAGGCGTAGATTCCCTTCGTGCAGTACTTACTATGATTTCTTTTCATCCTTAATCGATAATGAATATTTGTCATGACGTTGTGTACGGCATATTTAAATAAATAACTTTGCCATGAAGGTTTTGAAATTCCGATACGAGCTACCCCGATGTTCAAACCTCCATTTCCTCCGTACGATCCTCAAGACAAGTCCAGGTGTGAATCGTTCGAAACTGCTCGTAGTCGCCTCGCCGTTCATACGTCTACAGTTTCTCGTAGGCATCCGTGCGAATAATGAGGCTCAGCGTCAGATGGCTCAACATGCGATACACATAGATATGAAACGGTCCTCAAACGCTGGCCGATCATCCTCACCAATATCATCAGCCATGTCCATCTTCTGGTACACGACATAACGATGGAATCGCAACGTCTCTCGGCCTCAAGCAAACTGGAATCCACATCTAGTACTGACGCCCGGGATGCGCTCGCGTGCGCCAGGGCGCTGGATGACAAGGCCGAGGAGGCAAAGGAGATAATTGCGAAAATCAGTCGTTTAAAGTATCGCATGGCGCGGGACCAAGAGCTTGAGTAAGGGCGACGAGCTTGTCGATGTTGCTCCAGTCGCTTACGGCTCTCCCCTGTACAGACCGATACCTGAAGACGGCGAAGTCGGTGTCGACGTATACAATGCCGAACTTGCCGAGTTGAAAGTAACCCAACAGAACACGTGGTTCACTGCGCCTTGGTTATATGCAGAGTACGTTCGGGTATTTCAGGGATCTCCTCCAGTTCTGATCCCGTTCCTGTCTAGATGCTACCTGTGCGTGCCACTCGCCCGTCCGCTCTAATCTTCTGAGACGTGAAGTGGAACAGATACCGTCTGCTCCGGTCGTACTTTATCGAGGCAAGTCAATGGTGCAACTTTGACCCCTTTTTCACGCAAAAAGAGGAAATGTTCAAGAACAGTCATGCCGCGATATACCGTATGTTGTGTTATTTGGATAATGCTTGGTGACGCCCACGGTTAAAAAAAGAGATCGCCACCACAATGCACGAACTGGAACAAGAAAGGGAATGTCTGAGATCGGATCCGGACAGACTCTTGGTTCTGTTCCGGGAGATGATTCAGATGTGTCTTTGGTGAGTGTATGCGTATGCTTCTCTCTGGCATTCTTTTCAAACTGATACTGTAGGGGAAATGCTACCGTATGGGTATTTTTATGTTTTCTGACGAGTATCTCATTCGTATTGCATAGGATCTTTCTCTGTTAACCCATCTGACACCATCAGACATCGAGAATCTGCAGACGGTGGGAGCGAAAGCTCAGCGGGCAAGGCAAGAATTCATTCTTAGAGACGACCAAGATGCAGTTTGGGAACATATCAAGACTCTTGGAGGTTCCGGAAGCAAGCGCTGCGACTTTGTTTTGGACAATTGTAAGTGGGATCCAGATTTGGGGACCGCCAGCTTTGCTCATCACGACTAGCGGGTTTTGAGGTACTCGAGTCAGCTTTCGCAATGAACATTGCGATAACGAGTTCTATAGTTGTTCACTGATCTTGTCTTTGCGGACTTTTTGGTGACCTATACGCCCTACTTTTCCAAGGTGGTATTTCAGTGAGGAGAAAAACTGTTCTCATAAACATGTCCTGACGCTTCTCCAGCCCCAAACTCTTCCCCTGGTTTGTTTCTGATGTCACCCCCGCGGATTTTGAAAGTACCGTCACGTCGCTTCTCTCCACTACATTCTTCCCAGAACCGTCCTCCACCGACGCGTCGGCTGCTCATCTGAGACACATGGTCACGCGGTGGCGGTCATACCTCGAACTGGGTATCTTTGTTTTGAGTACAGATATCAAGGAAGTAGATGACCAGAAGACGGAGGGGAAAGCCCTCGTCAAGTTCTGGACAGAACCGTGGCCATACTGGAATATGAAAGAGAGGGCGAGCCAGCTTTGGGGTTGGCTACGCGATAGTGATCTCGTCATCTTTAAGGTATGTAGTTGCTAATTAACTCAACATCCTCCTCACGCTTCATCGCCAGGGTGATCTCAAGTGCGTACTTTGTAATTCGTCTGGTTCATGATTGATGTTCGGTGGGCTTTAATAAGCTATCGCAAGTACGGTTGGTTATCGGTTGTCTGAGGATGATGCTCAACCAAGTGGATGCTTCAGGCTCACAGGTGATGTTAAATGGCCTGTCTCGACATTCTTTAACGCAGCACTCGGTAAGAGCTAAATTCACGATTTACACACTTACATTGTTCTGAACAAACCATTTTCAGGTCCACTTGCGGGCGCATTTCCCTTGCTAAGCCTCCGCACGAACAAGGCAGATGTGGCGGTCGGAATTCAGCAAGAAATTGCCGATGAGCTGGATAAGCGAGATGAGAGATGGAGGGTGAACGGAAAGTAAGTGGTTGTCATAATCTTGGTTGGTGTTTCAACTTTCGTTCACGCGTTAGGTATGCTCTAGTGAGCTTTGAACCAAAAGTGGCAAAGTGAAGAACGGTAGTAGTGATAGGGTTGTATCATGATATGGAAGGTGTTCCGAGTACCTCAACTGAAACTCCGACGCCGACCGGTGATTCTTCGGCCTTTATCGGTTCAATAAGATGGCGCGAGTTATACCAATTCAAATCTCGTTGTTTCGGTTTGCGTACCACAGCGCTGGTGACAAGTTCCGCGGTGTTGCGGAGAGTTTCACAGTGGGGGTCAGGTCCTATACCGGAGTCTTGTACTAAATAGATTTGTTCCTAGTGTTTTTCTAGCTCTCCATATGCTCTAGAGCGAGTCTTGTGGCCGAGGTGCTCGTAAAAACCGCAAACAGTTGTCACAGATAAGGGTATGCCCTATACAATCGCAGCGCCACCTGTGAACGCGTGTGCCTCGGTGATTTTTTCTCTCCTTAGGAACTCCTTGCCCCAATAGAGTTATTGCGGGCGCGCTTTCAGCACAGATCGTTCGACGTATTGTCCGACTTCGTTCGAAGTATCCGCATGCAGTCACCCGGCTTCCCACCTTTAAGTCTCTTCCCAAGGGCCGTTGTCTTTCCCTTTGGTCATGTTGCTCTCCAAATCACCTCGTATTACCCTTCTTGCGCTCTTCTCCGCCCTCTTTGGTGCGTCCGCCCAGAATGCAAACACAACATCCGTGTCCAATCACACCAAGGTGCTCATCCTCGGTTCTGGCATGACTGGCATCATCGCTGCTCGCACACTCCATGAACACGGAATCGATGACTTTATCGTTGTGGACGCTAAAACTGAGCTGGGCGGTCGCATGATTCACACTGTGTTCGGTGTACCAGGCAGACAATACGTCGTCGAAATGGGTCCCAACTGGGTTCAGGGAACCCAACAAGGCAACGGTACCGCGAACCCCATTTGGGAATTGGCGCTCAAACATAATCTCACCACCGTCTACAATGACTTGTATGGAAATATGAGTAAGTTGATCCTCTTGCCATTTTGTGTACTACGTACTCATGATTGCTCTGAGCTACGTACGACGACACCGGTTATAATAACTATACCGACGTGTTCAACAATGCTGTCAATAATTTTGCTCAAGCTACAGTCGTCGCAGGTACGTATATGTATTATGAAGATGTTTTGCATTGGGCAGATCGTCGTGAATCAGGCCAGCAATTACTAGATGGCAATGCCGACTTGAGCCTCAGATCCGCATATAGTTTAATGGGCATGACCGCTCGAACACCGCAAGAAGTTGCCAGCGAGTACTACCAAACCGATTGGGTAAGTAAGTATCGCATCTTTCGCTTGCCACAGCTAACCCATCCATCAGGAATGTAAGTAATCTTTCACGTTCTGTCCTCTGGGTTACTAATTTATTCAATTCTGCATTTGCTGCACAGACGCTCAGGTACGTTACTTTTTCATGGTCCTTGGACTGCCGCTCACAAGTCATCCAGTCGCCTTCGCAAACCTCATGGCTCGCTGCTTCATGGGTAAATTTCCTATTCCAGTCATTGACATTGGTATTTCCGTCCTCACGGTTTGCAGAACAACAATTTCACATACGTCCCACAATATGGTGGATTTTCTGATGATAATCAAATGTGCATCGACCAGCGAGGATTCTCTTACCTTGTCAAGGCGGAGGTAGCGGAGTTTCTGCAACCACAACAGATAATTTACAACCAGACCGTCGATCTGGTCGAGTACGGCGGGGACAATGTTACAGTGCACACGACGGGTGGTATGACTCTGACTGCTGATCACGTCTTGTGCACGTTCAGCGTAGGAGTTTTGCAACATGATGATGTGGTCTTTCAACCCCCCTTCCCTAACTGGAAGGCAGAGGCTATTA